>JAWRVF010001486.1:0-65902 GCA_036785485.1 Physcomitrellopsis africana | reverse complement strand
TTTGAAGCGCGGCTACAATGAGCGCAGGTGAACCCGCGCATGTGGAAGAGGTTGGACTAATTCAAGTTACGCTTGAGGAAAAACTAGGCCTTAACACGAATTTCCTCCGAGGATGGTCATAATCGTGGATGGCTAGTAGCATTGTAAGATGTAGAGAAGAGACAACTGTTGAACTCCGGAGTTCCACACAGCGGACTCATCATTTAAGCGCCACCCGAGGGCTAATAATTTAGCTGGTGATTAATTTTTCGTGGGCCAGGTCTATCTGGCGTGAGGGTTGCTAAGAGTTCATACGCATTGTGCTTTTCTTTTTCTTCCTACATTATGCGATGCATGTGTCGAAACAAATTCAGGAGGTTGGACCATCAATCCTCGTTGCTGCCCGTACAGGGGGTTGCCCGTCCATCGAAGCCCGGAAGTGTGTTTGACGAAGTTGACTTCAGCCGTTCGATGCACGCCCCGAAGCGTTCATTTGAGCCCTGGAGTCAACTCCATCCAAGTGGACCTTCTGTCCCCTTGCACACCCTCAAAGGGCGCGACCTGTGGTTAGCGAAATCCTTTTTTTCGAATCGACGGATGGAACACATTGACACTCCGATCACCGTGCTTCGATCCGCGAGTTCGCCAGTGGGCAATATCCGCAAGTCAAACCCAGCTGATCCATTGCTGATCCTGACTCGAGTCTCCTCTTTTGTCAACCCACATGCCGGAGCGGGTGGAGCACGTCTCCACAGCGTTTCGTAGCGTAGGTCCCAGTGGTTATCAACGCATATCCTTCTCAGCAACCCCCTAAGGTCGTTCACAGAATTTGGGCACTCGATGCTCGAACGTCGGGGATCCATACCGGGTTGGATCTCATTGCGGTGCATTTTGACGGTGGGTGAACTACTGCGGCGTTAATGGACCCCCGTTGAGGGTCAACGACGAGCTGCGAGGTCGACACATCTGCATATTGCATCGCACCTGACCATTCTCAATTCTGCCTCCAAGTTCAGGTTATCACATGGGAGTTGAAATGGTCTTTGCTGAAGTCCAGTCTCAGAAACGTTGCAGAATTTTATCTCTCAGAGTGTGCCAATGGGGCGCCTCGGTGTCATCCGAAATGGTCATTGAACTTGGAAAGAGTTTCCTCCCGAATCGGCATGCAACGGATTCGCTCGCTCTGAATTAACACCTTGACAGTAAGTATCACCATCCCCTTCTCCGAAAGCGTTTGAATCGTCAGACCGTTCCTCACTCAAAATCCTAACTCACGAGTCTCGCAGCCAGAATGGGCGATGGCCATGCAACTGACATTTTCAAGAGTTCTCTCCAGTTGCACCAGGATTGCTCGGTCGACGTCGATTCTGAACGAAACCTGAGGATGATGCAGGACTTGGAGCCTCCAGGTTGCGGACTGTAGCTGTGGAAGTCTTGTTGAGCATGCACATCGTGAGGTGATGCAGTGCTAATGCTTGCCAACTAGACAAGCAGCTGATTCTCCGGCACCTCATCCATTGCTTTCACGACACAACCCAAAGTAGGATTGCGGATTGTCTGTCGCCTCGATCTCCACAATGTCTTGTCGCGGCGTCCACCTCAGCCACGTCCGAGTGCAGAAAATGGAAAGCCAGTCGATCCATGCGAATAATGACTCTTCGCTATTGTATTATTATTGTTTTTATTGTTCTGAGACGGCGGAAAAAATGATTCTATTAGCACTATGCGCTTGAACCATCCGGTTGCCAGAACTGTAGCTGAGCACTATTCAGCCTCAGCGCAAAAATGAAACTGCAATCACCCACACCAGTTTCTTTTTCATTTCCTTGAAATATGAGAGAGTAAACCTCTTTGATATCGTTTACACTGCACGCTTTTAAATTATCCAAAGACTTGACCAGGACCCTGGAAGCTGGTAACTAACACAAACATTTGTGCATGGGGTTTAATTCCACCCAGTAATATCAATCGTAGCTCACTATTCTTAGTTTGTTCTCTCTAACCCAGGTTTCTGCAAAAGTCTCAAAATATCGCCCCCCTTTCAGAGATTGTTAGTAAATAATTTCATTTGCGTAATACAAACTAGCTGTTCACAAGATCAACAGGATGCCAAATTGATGGGTTAATTTTAACATCTGAATAGACTTGATCCTGGAAAATCTTGCTGTTCCATTGCTCCCACATTTCCTAAAGCATGTCCCAACAATCAGGGGCCAGAGAAATTCCATATCTGCAACACTACCAATATCCTCAGCAAGTATCACTTCTAGAAAGGTTAGGCGAAGGGCCACTAAAAGCGTAAACGGTTTACAAGGCTAGAATCGCCCTCTGTGTGTTGCATTAAATCCCAAATCCAGACAACTCGGCCTCCTCTATGTGTTGCATCAAAAGAAAAAGATCACCTCTGACCACGAACGTCCAGGATTCCTGCGGATTGGTCACCTATGCACCATCCCAAAACTCACCAAGTTTCGCTCTCCGAGAAGCACGCTTCGTTGAACATTACGACGTTTCCGGGGACTGGAACGTTCCCTCGCAAAAGTCAAAGCGTGCCCATGCCAAGTTTCTGAAGAGTGCTTGGACACACTAGCATTCACAGCAGCCCGGTTCATCCTGTCTTCTCTGTCGTCCGGGCACATATTCTGCCCGAGGGCACTGTTTCGTTCCTACCAAAACGCGGCAAGCCGCATCCTCCAGTTCGCCGCAAGTGAAAGTCAAAATGACGCCATCCATGAGCCAAATCTTCCGCTCAGAACTTTACCGCTAACGCTGTAATTCACTAACGATACAAATGCCCCAAGCCCTGCTTCATTACATAAGTGTGTCTTCATACGCTAAATACAAGGTCAGTTTCTTCCACTCCAAACCCTGTGTCATTGAATATAAGTAAGATTATTGGACACATATTCCTCAGATATTCACTATACTACCAAAAACTCATAAACTAAAGTTTCAATACTTAAGTAATGATCCTTACCATCTCTACAACGGTTCTATTTGGCTTTCAAAGAATAATTATTTTGAGCGGAGTCAGGACGGAAAGTCGCTGCTCATTCTGAAGCTTTCCTTCATTCCTTCAAATATAAATAAACATCAAATTACTTAGACATGTACTCATCTCTATTGTCCGTCCGCAACACCTTGATCTTGCACTCACTTTATTTCTCAACAAGTGCTTTAAATTCCTTTAACTTCCAAAAGCACTCATTCTTCACTTTAAGAATGTAGATCCAAATCTTTCTTAAAAAGTCATCAATGAAAGTGAGGAAGTACCTTTTTCCTCCAATACTTGTGGTCTTCATAGGTCCACATACATCAGAATGGACAATCTCTAATAACTTTGTAGCACATGTTGCTATACCACTTGGAAATAAAGTCCTTTGTTGTTTGCCTTGTATGCAATCTTCACATACAAGTTGTATTGCATTTTGACTTGTTTTTCCAAGGTCTAAACCACTTACCATAGACTTCAATTCTATCATGCTCTTCATGTTCAAATAGCCAAGGCGATGATGCCATATGTTCAACTTGTCTTCATTTGATGTAAATTCAGCAAATGCGGCTACTTCTACTCCATTCATCTTCTTGCAATTGAGGTAGTACAAATTTCCCTCTCTAAAGCCTTTGGCAACGATGTTTCTACTCAAGGTTCTTATAAAAGATTCATTCATATTGAATTAAACCATAAAACCTTCCATTATAAGTTTATTCACGGAAAGTAGGTTTTGCTTCATCTTTGGTACATGGAGGACGTCTTTAAATTTGATTCTATTGATTTGTCCATTCACTACCACCTCCACTATAATGGATCCAATTCCAATTCATTTCATAATGTATCATCACTACCGCCAAGCATCACATTTGACGTTGGAATTGCCTCTTACAAGTATCAACGAACACTTATAAGGTCTCATATGCTTAGAACAACTATCATGGACACAAAATATAGACTTGAAGTCTAAACAAGAAGTTCAAGAAGAACTGGCAGGAATTGGATTAATCAAATGAGTATAGAAACAACACCAGAGAGGTGAACTAAAGCTCCAAGAGATGTGTTGTCGAGACTAAAGAACTCTTCAGCCTCGACTCCAATATATATCCCTACCTAGGAAGCTTTTCAAACAGCTTCCACCAACTAGGGAGCTTCTTAAGCAACTTCTACCAACTAGAAAGCTTCTTAAGCAGCTTCCACCAACTAGGAAGCTTTTCAAGCAACTTCTACTAACTAAGAAGCTTCTCAAGCAACTTCTACCAACTAGGAAGATGTTAGAAGGCTCTGGAAGATTCTAGAGAGTTTTAAGAATCTTCTAGAATGTTCTAGAAGGTTTTGATAAGTATGTCCTTGACATCACCTCCTCCTCTAGCTTTGAGGTCTCCAAGAAGCTATTTGAGATATATACTCACAAATGTAGAAAATCAAAGATTTGGCACATAATCTCTGTAATATATTCCAATTGTTGTTCACAAGGCAGATGATTCATGGATCCTTGTAGCCATCGGTAATGACCAATATCTTCTACTTCAGACCATGCCTAAACTTCTATATCTTCACGTTAAACGACCAAATATCGCTTCGCTTACCATTTCTGCACAGCTTGGTTCAACTTCAGCATAATTATGTTGACTCCATCGCTTGGTACCCTTCGACGCCTTCATTTTCCGATTCTTCATCTCGAGTGTCGACGCTTATCATAATCGTGACGACATAAAGATATAAAAAATATTAAATATCTTGTATCTATTGTTAATATATATGTGAGTACTAGAGGTTATTTTAGAAGATATTATAAGGAGAGGATTTAATATAGCCACTTAGTTCATGAATTAAGATGGCTATTTGTTTTGTTCCTACCTTATTTATATCCTAGAATAGACTCTTTTGTAATTAGAAGAAAAGTAAAGGTTGTTTTACTTTTCTTGTTGACTTTTGAGGTAGAATGGACCTTGTGGGGGGTAAGAAAGAAGAGCATGGGAGTGAATAAGGCCCATCCAATAGGATTTGGCTGCCCATGTGAGCGTCTCATAGTCTAATATGGAAAGAAAGGGAGATATACTCCTCTTGCTAGACCGACGAAGAGAGGCAGTTTTGAATGGTGAACTTTGGAGAAAGATAGCTCCAAGGAGATAGAAGCGTTTGTAATGAAAATTGGTAGGAGTGTTCTTCACGTTGTGAGGATTCTAGAACCTACTCACTTGCTTGTATTGGAGTTGTGAGCAAACAATTATGCTTGTTTTAGTAGAGTAGAGTTTGCTGCCACCCGACGAAGAGGGGCAGAAACTTCGAGCTGCTACTGCAAGTTTGATTTCGACTCTTTCATAGTGAAATTTATAGAGAGTGTGGAAAATTGTGTTAGCTTTCTATCAAGACATCTCTTGTAGCATTTGGAGTTGGAGAGCAAAAGTTGTGAGCTTGAGAGTGGGAAAGGGTTTGCTGCCACCTGACGAAGAGGGGCAGAGACTTTGTTCAACCACCCAAGTCGGACAGTCTCTTCAATCTTTTTGGTATTTTAGGTGCTTATAGTAGCTTGTGTAAGCTTTCTAAAAAAAAAAATCAATACATTTGGAGCTTTGATAAAAGTTTTATAAGCCATGAAGTATCAAAGAGGGCAAATTGTTGCTAGGGTATGAAGAGTAGAATCAACTAGCTACAAAATCTGGAGTTTGAGAGGCATGCATGTGAAATTTTAGACCAAGTTAGATGATGGAGTGAGCTTTCTGAAAAGCTATTGCATGTCCAATTTGGAGAAGGGAAGTGATCACAACAAAGGCTGAAGTGAAGAGGAGCTTTGCTGCCTTTGCATTTGTTTGGAAATTTTAGCGCCTACTTCTTTTAGCCATAACTTTTAAATGGTAAGTCATCTATTTGTGAAGTTTTGATATGTTTTACAATGGATTATTGGCTTTGCATAGGCTATAAGCACGCTTGATTCAATCTTTGGATGAATTTTTAGTGATTTATTTAATTTCAGCTTGTTGTATAACTTGTATTCCTCATTTCCGGTTGTATTTTGAGGTATACTTGAATATATACACACTTTGCTTATATCTTTTATACAAGTATACATACTTGTATTTATACAAGTATTTATACAAGTATTATATATAATATTTGTATATGTATTTATACAAGTATTATACCAAGGATTATATATTATTTTATATAAGTATTTATACAAGTATTATTCAAGTATTTATACTTTATATTTATACAAGACTTGTACAAGTATAATACAAGTATAACATGAAAGCTTGAACAAATATTGTGCAAGTATAGAACATACTTGCACGGCTTCCTCTCATGTTCCTTGCTAGTTTTAGTAGCAACTAGGAACCCGGGGTTTTTCCAAGGCGAATTCTCTCTATCCAAAAATGTCGTCAAGGAAGATTTCATTTAGATTATGGAGAATCTAAGCACACTGCTCAACATTGTCCGAAGAAACAACAAAAACTACAAAATGAGGAGTACGGCTGTCAAAGGAGATAATATATTGGAAAATGAATTTGTTCAGCTACAATAGGGACCGTGCAGCTAGAACCTTGTACAATTCCTAATAAAAGTCATATTCTCTCCTCAAAATCTTCTCCTTGTTTTATAATAGATGTATATTTAGGACCAAAAAACTATACAGCCTCTGCCTTATTAAATTCAAGAGCCTCAGCATGCTTTCTAGATGAATAATTTGTTAAGAACTGTAAAATATTTTTAGTACAAAAAACTAAACCCATACATGTAGAAATCATAGATGGTCGTCTATTGTCTTTTGGAGACATCACTCATAAAACCCGTCCTATAAAAATAACAATAGATGGTCATAATAGCTACGTAACCTTTAACATAATTAAATCTCCATCTAATCCAATTATTTTAGATTTATCATGGCTAAAAAAATATAATCCTCAAATAGATTGGAATTTTTGTAGACTTGACTTTTCTCAAAATATTATTAAATATCCTGTCGATCAAGTAAAAAGCTATAAGTCTAGTATAATAAAACCCGTACTTATAGATGCAAAAGCTTTCATACACATAGTAAAAGAAGGATCAACTTTTGCTATTTATGCCACACCCGTTTTTGATGGTGGAAAGACTTTAAGTGGCATTCCAAACCAACATCTAGATTATTAGGATATTTTTGAGAAAAAAAATACAAATATTCTTCCAGAGCATCGTCTATATGATTATTCAATCAATCTTAAGAAAAGAACTCAGCCACCATTTGGACCAATCTACAGTTTATCACAAGATGAGTTGGTTGAACTGAAGGCATATATTGACAAGAATTTGGCCAAGAATTTCATACGCCATTTTAAATTTCCGGTAGGAGCTCCAATTCTATTTGTGAAGAAAAAAGATGGATCATTGTAAATGTGTGTTGACTATCAAGGACTCAACAAGATCACAATCAAGAACAAATATCCATTATCTTTGATATCGAGACTCCTTGACCAGTTAAATCAAGCTAAGATCTATACAAAAATAGGTCTAAGAGGAGCATATAATCTAATATGCATCAAATAAGGAGATGAATGGAAAATTGCATTTCGAACCAAGTACGGACATTTTGAATATAATGTCATATCTTTTGGACTTACGAATGCACTAGTTGCTTTTCAACATCTCATGAATGATGTTTTTTGTGAGTTCCTAGATAATTTTGTCGTTTGCTATCTAGACGATATTTTGATCTATTCTAAGAACATAAAAGAACATGAAGTATATATTTATTAAGTATTACAAAAACTTAGAGATGTGGGATTGTACGCCAAGATGGAAAAGTGTATACTTCACACTATTCAAGTTGATTTTTTAGGATACATCATTTTAAATGATGGTCTCATGATGGATCCTAAGAAAGTCTAGACAATTATAAATTGAAAGATTCCAAAGACGATAAGAGATGTCTAATACTTTTTGAGATTTGCCAATTATTATCGGATCTTCATCAAAGACTTCTCTCAAATTGCAGCTCCACTTACACATTTGACCTGTAAAGACAAACTCCAATGGAATCGAAAAGTGGAAGTAGTATTTGAAACTCTGAAGACATCGTTTGTTTCTGCACCAATCTTGTATAGTGTTGACTTTTTCAAGGCATTTTTTATGCAAACAGATGCATCAGACTTTGCCTTGGATGTGATTTTGTCACAAATGAGAACAGATGACAAATTTCATCCAATAACTTTTTATTCAAAAAAATTCTCAGCAGCCAAGATCAATTATGAGATCTATGACAAAAGACTTCTTATAATTGTGGATTGCTTTCAAGAATGGCATCATTACCTAGAAGGCGCTTCCAATCCAATCACCGTGTATATAGATTACAAGAACCTTGAGTATTTCATGTTGGCATGCATGTTGAATCATCGTCAAGCTCATTGAAATATGTCTTTGTCAAGATTTGAGTTCATTATCACTTATCGGCCAGAAAAACAACAAAGTTTGTCCGATGCCCTTTCTAGACATTCTTATTTTGCACCAAAAGAAGGAGATGCAGCTTTTGAGCAACAAAGAACGGCCCTCTTGAAATTGGAGCAATTTCATCTTTGAGCAATGAAATCAACATTGGTTGTTGATTCAACTTTTCTCGAGCAAATTCAGCCAAGTATGTTCTCAAATCCTCTTATTCATGATATCAAGAATAATTCTTCCAAGACTTGTGATTCTTCTAAATTCGAGTTCAAGAATAATCTATTATATTTTGAAGGATGCCTATATATCTCAAAAGGAGAAGCACATTGTTGTGTTGTGGTTTGGCTATCATATAAAAAAATTATACAAGTATATTTTATGTACAATTTACTACACAATTAAATGAGAACTATATCAATGGATTTTATTGGTTATAGAATGTGGTTAGATTGCTAGTTTAGAAAGGATCTATTAAAAAGATTATTATTAAGATTTATACAACCTTATTTTTTTTTAGTAGTGACTTTTGAAGTTAATTGTATATTGATAGTAACTTGTATATATCTTATGTCACCTATGTTAGACATTGGTGATCCTTAAGATCTTATCTACTTCTTTTATTTGATGCTTAAAGCACCAAGTATGTAAATCTTATAAGAAGAAGGGTTAGAAAAGGGTTTATAGTGTAAAAAGGGTAGTTTGGCCATCCATGTGGATGAATAGAGGTAGATGATAGAAATCTCTATTCTAATTGGCCAAAAATCATGCCCAATGGGCTTCAAGGAGGCTGCCCGAGGGTTTATTAGGAGTTAGGGATTGTTTTTTGAATGGAGTCGAACATCAGAGGCTAGGATCATAAGGTTTAGGTTTTTGGATCTGATTTAGGTGCAAATTTTGTGTGATTTGCACTTTTTATGAAGAAGTTATAGGCGCCCAAAGTTAAGGTGTTGATTTTGAACCTACTGTCACTCTTTTGGATATACCTCGCGCGTACAAAAAGCAATTGAGGATCAGCGACTAGGGTTGGAGAGAGCACTTTCACGGCTATACTTTCTTTGTACAGCTTAATAAAATCCAAGCTAGGGTAAAGGAGATATTGGGAGTTGAAGTCAGTGCTTACAAACTTAAGGGCAGTAAGTAACCCGCTTATATAGTGGTTACATTTTGAGCTATATCTCAGATAATTTGATAGATTTTTGGCTCAAAATTTTCAAGAGTGTATATACTTATGTCACAAGACTATATGCAAAAATTTTGTGGCATTTGGATTTTGGGTTTGTGAGATATAAGGAAAATAGTGCTCGGGTGTCTCTGAGCTAGGGTTTTAAGCACCTGCTATGGATTTTGAGATATCAGACGATTGAAAATGAATTTATGATTGATTCTTTCTTGTGGTGAAACTTAAAAAAATTATCCACACTTTTGATTAAATTTTATAGAAATTGAATAGTTGTATCAAGAGTTATTGGACTCTAAAGTTTAGCAAGAAATAGGTCTTTGCAGGTGAATAAAGTTTTGAAGGGTTTTTGTGGAAATTTGAACCCTTTTTGTACAAACTTACTTGAATACAAGAGGGTTTACATATATAACTTCTCTTTTGCAAGATTTTTGTATTATTTTTCTTTTTTATTGAGGACAAATGATTTGTTGGATTTTGCCATCAAATTTTAAATAAACTCTCTATAGCCAGGTACCCAGTGTATTCCCAGATAGAAGGCCTTGTCATACGATAACGTTTACATATTCTTCAAGCACATCATGATTTTCCAGAGGTAGGATATTTTAGATACAACAAGACTTTAAAACTTATATCAGAAGATTTTTGGTGGCTTCAAATGTGAAAGGCAATCAAAGACTTTGTACAATCATGTGATATCTGCTCAAGATCAAAGACTCCTCGTCATTGACCTTTTGAACTTCTTCAGCCATTACCTATTCTAGAACAACCATGGTCTTCTATTTCTATGGATTTCATCACAGATCTTCCAAGCTCAAGATCTTATGGCTCTATATTTGTGATAGTAAATTAGTTCACCAAGATGGCACATTTTGTGCCATGCACAAAATCTATCACAAGTGAAGAAATAACTAAGCTTTTCATTGATAAATATCTATTGCTATCATGGATTATCTAAGGATATTATATCGGATAGGAGAACTCAATTTGTGTCAAGATTTTGGAGAACCCTTTTCAAGATCTTAAAAGTAGACATAAAATTATCTTCTACTTTTCATCTTCAAACTGACGGACAAATAGAGCGCGTGAACCAAGTCTTGGAGCAATACTTAAGATGTACCATCAATTACTAACAAGATGATTGGATAGCTCTTCTACCATTGGCAGAGTTTGCTTATAATAATACGATACATTCTTCTATGTAACAAACACCTTTTTTGCCAATTATGGTTATCACCCAGGATTTGATGCTTTTAACTTTTTAAAAGTTGATAATCCAGCGGCAAAAGATTTGCCAAATCATTTGTCAAAGCTACATGCAATAATGAAGGTGCAATTAAAAGAAGCTCAAGAACGACATAAAATAAATGTAGATGCATATTGCAAGGAACAACCACAATTCAATGTGGGAGACAAGATATGGCTACTTTGTCGCAATATTAAGACTACTCGTCCTTAAAATAAGTTGGACTATCATAGGCTTGGACCTTTTTTTATTTCTAAATAAATCAATCCAGTTGCATATTGATTATACCTACCAGAGTCCATGAAGATCCATCCTATATTCTACGTGTTACTATTTGAGTCATATAAGACAATGGATATACAAAGAAGAAGACAAATGCCATCGCCTCCTATAGAAGTAGACAACGATGAAGAATTCAAGGTTGAAGAGATTTTAGATTCAAGTCAACGTTAAAATCAACTAGAATATCTTGTGCATTGGCACAGATACAATATTAGTGAATGCACATAGCAGCCATCCAAGAATCTAACAAATGCATCAATAAAAATCAATGTATTTTATCGACGACATCCGTCAAAACTAAGATAAAAAATCAAAAAAATCTTTGCTATAAAGCAAAACAGATTCTATAGAGGTTTCATCCTACCTTGTATCATTGTTTGTTATTTCCTTAGATTTGTTCATGATAAAGAGATGGAGGATCAACAACCAGCAAATTCAGCTCAAGAGCCATCATTTGCTGATTTATCAGACGAGACATTATGACTATCACAACCTTCAAGACGATGGAATAGACATGAAGACCCTCAAGAATGACATGTCATTCCTTGGATTGATGGCGAAATACAACGTATTTGGTATCACAACCTTGGAAGGAACTCCCGATGTTTGATGATACTTTTAGAGATAGGAATTATTCCTGATGGTGTTCATAATGTTTTCTTTGAAAAGAGTTATGAAGGCCTCAACAATGATCAAATATGAGGGTGATCCTCTTGCCCTGGTATGGAACATTATCGATGGCTGAAAGGACCTATCAACTACCTTCAAGGGGACTAAAGATCAGAGTATGTGGCAAGCACAATTCGACATATTTTGGACTTTTTCAACATGTAATCACCGCTCTTCGTAGAACTCGTCCCTAAAAGGGGGAATAATATCACGGACATAAGATTTATTTCAATTATCACCTAATTAATATAAATCAATAGAAGTAGGTAAAATAAGTTGATTCGATAATATCTGATAGAGAAGCTTCTTAAAGCTTCATAGATGCAAAATCATCTTTATACATGTCTATAGGTGATTGGTAGGTTAGAAACTTGGTCAACAAGCTAACTACATGGCGCACATGTTGGTTGCTTGCGGAACAAGCTAAATACGTGGCGCACATGTTGGTTGCTTGCGGAACAAGCCAAATATGTGGCGCACATGTGAGAAATTTAGCATACAAGTTTGACATGTGTCTTGCAAATTAGACACGTATAGGAGGTCCTATAGAATACTGTCATATAGCTCTTAGTTAGATAGTATTTATAGAGGCAAGAGTGAAGCCTTCTTCACTCTTATCAATTCCTTTCTTGTTTCTAGTCCAAATTCAAGAGTCTATAGTTTTCTTGTCTTGTGGCAATAGCTATTCTAGTTTCTTTTAATATACATACTTCTTTACTTCTATTTTGTTATTCTTCTTAATAGAAGTTTCATATGTTTATTTGCTTTCATCGAGTTCTTGTACTTGTCAATAGAAAGGAAAGTGCCCAAGTCCCATACAGGTTGTGGCACCTTGGATGTAGGTAGGAGTATAAGACTAAGGCCTTTAGTCCTCTCTAAGACATCCTTATATACTACTTGTGAGTCTTGGTGAAATTTGAATTCTTAATCTCTTAAGCATATTATCCTTGAAGTAAAAATTACTCACTGAATTTTTTTATTATTTATTATTTATTTTTAAATTATCATAATTTATTTGTAATAACTTAGATATATATATTTTTTATATCATTAAAAAAATTAAAAAATTAGCTACTAAAAAATATAATGTTTAATTTTAATTTTAATTTTTTATTAAATAAAAATCTAATGAACAAATTATGACTAATTTTATAGTGTGTAATTGCTTTATAAATTATTCAAAATTGTTCAAAACTTCTTGAAAAATTAAATCAATCAAAGATCTATATAAAGATTGATCTTTATAAAATACAAAACAAGTGAAATGATAGATTAATAATTCTTACAATAGATATTAGTCCAATTTGTTATTAGATGGGCCATAGTTCAAGATGATTCAAATGGACACAGATTTGCAGTTCAATTTGGAGCTAAGATTCTAAGTACTTGCCAACGTGCATATTCGCAAGTAAAAAGGGAATTTATAAGAAGTTGTTTTAGCTATGAAAGCTGAAAAAGATTACTTAATTGGAGCAATGGTGGTGATTGAAATAAATTATTTGTCTTTACTTGGGATGATTATTAATTGCATAATACCGGATATTGTAATATTGAGATGGATTGATACTTAAATTATTATACATTGAGATTTATCAAACCAAGTAGAAGATAAGGTATTAAGAACAAAGTCTACAGAAAGAATCTGCAGATTTTTACTTGAGGATGTTATTTGTCATTATGGATGTGTAGGAAAGATTATTACAAATTGTAGAGAATTAGTTGAATATGAAGCTCATGAATTCTTTAAGAGATGCAAAATTAAACTATCATTGACTATTGCTTATAATCCACAGGGGAATGCAAAGAGTGAATGTGGACACCCACCAATTGTAAAAGCCTTAGTTAAAACTTATAATGGAAGAATAAAAGAATGGCCTCAATTTCTATCTTATGCATTATAGGCTAATTGAACAACACATAGTTCAATAATAGGATATATGCTAGTAGAACTTATGACAGGTCATAAACCTATTATACTAATTAAAAAATATGTGCTAACTTGGAGTATACTATCTTGGAAAGATAGATTAATAAGAGAAGAATTGTTGGCTATTAGAATTTGGCAACTTAAACAAAAATCAGAAGATGTGGAATTAGCATTAAAACAATTATAAGAGATAAGGCTAAAGAATAAGACTCAATTTAATAAACGACATTAATTGAGGCCTAGAGCAATTCAAGAAGGTGATTGGATACTTGTTTATGACAGCAGTTTGAATAACCAACATAGTATTTTACGAAAGTTTTTTAAATATTAGTTTGGACCATATGTAGTGGTAATAATCCATGACAATGCCACATATTCATTGAAAGAATTGGATGGTACAAGGTTGAAGATACCTATTGCCGGAAAGCGAGTGAAAGTTTTTAAAAGACAAGATGGGAAAATAAATGTGGAGGATTATATTGAAAATATCATCAGAAGAAAATAATTGTATTGAAATAAATGATGAATATGATGAAGAAGAAGTTGGTGCAGAAAATGAAGAGATGATGTGATGCCAAGTATGACATATGATTCATTTGGCACATACCAGAGGATGCACAAGTTTAGAAGGGGTGGATGTCGTATTGTAATACATTTATATAATGAAAAGTTTGAATAAGAATAATTTATATTTAATACTTGATTATCTTGGTTCAATAGGAACTTATAATATTTAAAAAAAGATTTATAAAAGCCTCTTAGATTATTTTCTTATTTTGATAGCTAATAGATAAAAGTTAGTTATTAAATTTTCTTCTTAAGTTGTACAAACTCTATTACTACTTTTAAAAAGCTATAAGTCAATAAAAATAGAATTGAAAAGATAAATAGTTAATATGGTTGATACTAAGATTAAGTTAAAGATAGGATTAAGCTAAAAAATCCTTAGAATAAGTTGGATTGATATCCAAGGATAGACCGTTGTCAGGGTAGAGAGAATTTGCCTTAAGAAAGCGCTGGGCTTCTAGCTGTCACTAATTTCTCAATCAAGCTTCAAAAATGAGAAAAACTCAAAGTTTATATATATATATTTTTTTTTTGAGAAATTACATCAAATACATAAGCCTCAAGTAACTAACAACATCCAAAGTATGATAAAATCCTCTAAAACCTTATATATCTTTATGTGGAAATTTTTCTAAACTTCAACATCTCATATCTCCTGATCCGACCGTCCAAACATAGTAAAATTTTACATGAAGTATTGATATATTCTTATCAATCTCTACAACAATTTTCAACCACAAATTCATTGCGGATCTTGAGATATCTTGAAAACCCTAACAGTTGCTTCAAACTCTTGTCCTTATACACCCACATACAAATTTCTTCATATCTCACAAACTATAAGCTCAAATTCCATGAAATTTGTATGTATAGATTCTTAACACAAAATTTCACATTCTCTAAGTTTGAGCCAAAATTTCGTTTGAAAACTCAAGTTATAGCTCAAAGCATAACTATTAACAACACAGTGTGCTTACTGCCTTGGAATTGGATGTGCTGTCTTCAACTCTTCATATCTCCTTCGTCTAAACTCAAAACTTAAGAATTCCTTCATAACAAACGTAGATCTTGAAATCACCTTTCCAACCGCACCATCCGATCTCCAAAAGCCTCCGTACAACTCCGCGAAATCTCAAAAAAGTGACAGTATGTATGAAATCCACTCTTTAACTTTGAACAAGTATAACTTCTTCATCCTAACTCCAAATCGCCTAAAATTTCCTCTCAAACTATACCCAAAACCCTAAACTTTACAACCCTACCTCTGAAATTGCGAATCCCTTTTTGAAGTCGCCGAAAACCCTTGTTAAGGTCGCGGGCAGCCTCCTCAAAGCCCATTGGGCATGGTATTCGACCAATAGGGATGAAGTTCCCTATTCCTTGCCTTCATCCGACCATGGCTTGATTTCATCCCTCCCAATTAGCCTCTTACTAGCTTAAATTTTCATCCTTAAGTCCCCACCTTCTCTCAAGGCTTCATACTAAACATTTAGATCTTATAATTTTTAAATACCATAACTAAATAGGTAAAATAAAATAAAATAAAGTTTCTTCTATCAACCATTTTTAATTTAACTTACTAACCATTCTAACATATATCTAAATCTATAAACATATTAGGCATTTTGAGTGGATTTTACATATTGTAAGAAATTACAGTACGACACCGTGTATGAGACAAGGTCAAAATTAGACCTCTAGCCTTGAAAATGGCCACTAAGGATAGAAGATTGGGTCATTTGGAGATCAGCAATTAAGGTTAGAGAGCTAGCTTCAAGCTAGGTCCAAAGAGGTTAGATTGGTTTTTATAGGATTTGAAAAGACTTAGAAATTACTATCTAAAATTAGGATTTATATTGGAGGTTAAGTTTTTATACAATAAAGTTAGGACTAGTACTTTTAGCTATTGTGTGCAATTTAAATAATATCTACAATTGAAAATTTGACATTATGTGGATGATTGAATGTGCTAAGACTAAGTAAAACTTTGTAACAATCGAACAATGCAATCAGAATTTATGTCATCTTTAATATGAAGAGGTACCAAAAATTGACAATTTACAATTCTTTAGATTTTTTATAATATCTAAAGATCTATTAGTCGAATCAAGGTGAAATTCGATACAATATTGGAAGACTTGAAGGTCCAAATTTTGGCTGAAGTTAATAGTTAGAAAAAGAGCAATTATTACTAGGATATCTATATTAACTTCTAAATTAGCAGTTGAGTGATATTAGTACAGTTTTTGGTGAATTTTTTATAATTTATAAGTTGGATTGGACTGAAACTTTCTAATCTTATAGAAGAATTATATTTATATTTGTATAAAAAAAAATTATATTAAATTAATAGTCAAATTAAGATTTATAGCTTATTGAATTTTATTGACTAAGATTAAGACTTACAAGAAAAATCCTATTTGCTTGATTGTAGGAAGTAACAAAGCAATTGTGGTTTATATGTAGATGAAGTTATCAAGAAGAGTGTTTTTGAATACTTTGCATTGACTTAAGTACTCTCATATTGTTATTCAAATCATATTCTTTTTGTATGGAAAAAACCTCTTAAAGATTCTTAGGCATATACAAACTACAATTTCACCCTCCACAGCCAAGTGCCTGGCGTATTCACAAACAAGACAACAGTACTCAAAATTAAAGTATTGATTTTGTAACTATTGCCACTCTTTAGAATATAATGCATACATACAAAAAATAATGAAAGATTGGTGATTGATATTAGAAAGAATATTTATATATATATATATATATAAATTAATAAAAGAGATATTTGAAATTGAAATCAATGCTTACAATCTAAAAGCAAAAAGTAATTATTACAAGTACACCACTTATGAAAAATAAGATTCCAAAAGTTCAAAGAATTAAAATAAAAGAGGTTTCTTGATGCTTAGAGGTGAAGCAAGACTAAGATCCTTCTATGATTATTTAAGATTTCTTAAAATCTTCTAAGATCTTCTAAAATATTCTTAAAATCATTAGAATCTACTAGGATCTTTTCAAAATCATTGAAAACCTTCTAGATCCTTCTAAATCCTTTTAGATTCTTTTAGAATCTTATAAAATCTTCTAAAATCAAGTAGGACCTTCTAAAACCTTCTAAGATTAAGTAGAACTTTTTAGAATCTTCTAAAACCTTCTTTTATTGTATATTTGTGATATTACCTCCTCTTTTAGCTCTAAGTTTCACAAGGAGGAATAGAAGTAAAGTTGATGAAAACCAAAGGAGGTCAAAGATGTGTCGTATAGTATCCACTACATATTTAAGCTCTCTTTTGCAAGTCAAAAGATTTACTGGTCTTTACTACTAACTATAATAATCAATACCTTTAACTATAGACCAAGCTTAAACTTTTGTATCTTTCTTATAAAAATATCTTTCAAAACTATTTTAAAACATCTTTTATAGATAAGTTCTATTTTGATAATGATTTCCACAAAGCAACTACTAGATATTTTTTGATATCTTCTTGATTTAAGCAATTCTTTATTTTGATGTCAACAATATAAAATGTTTGCTTGAAATGGTCTAATTGGCATAGTATTATCTTTTTAACTATCTATATCTTATTATATAAGTTAAATCAAAGACATAATACAATCTTGAGGTGGAATAGAATTACTTTTGGATTTATTAGTTTATATGTATATGAAGGCTAAGCTCTAAAACTATTAGAATTGCTTCCACTTTTCTTACAAAAAATTACTAAGTCTAAAATGTATCATATTTAAGTATGTTAGATAGGAATATTATCTAATATGTATTGCTACTTTAGGTCTAAAAGGATATTATTGATAAAATTTATATATCTTTTGTAATGCATTAATTGAGTTTGAAGCTGGCTCTCATGTACACTTATTAATATTGTAACTGTGTCAATATACAAAGCATTCTAGCTACCCTTGTCTTAGACTCAAATTAAGTACTTCTTCCACCTCAAATTCTTCATAGCTGTGTACTTCAATACAAAGTAGTGGTGGTTGTATTTTTTTTAATATGCTTAATTTTTTATAAGATTTTTAAAAAAATATTAAAAATATATATTATATTTTCATAGATGTTGATAGTTTCAACCAATAAACAACAAAATTAGTTTGTTTTTGAATGGAAAATGGTCCCAACTTTTAATAATTTAATTTGCCAGATGGTCAAATAGTCTTTATATTATAATACAGCAATTATATTTTATTGCCAACTTAAAATAGAAGTTATTTCTTTTCCTATATATGAGTTGCTTCTTTGGAGCGTACTTAAACTTCTTCTAGTTGAAGTTTCAAGGTAGTTTAGATAGTAGCCGTGATTAAAATAAAATAGAATTTGTTAAATAGATACATGAATTATGTTGTTGTAGGCAAACTTGGCTAGAAACAAATAAGATGTCTAATTATCTTGTTGATACACCTTAAGTATTGCTCTAAGATTTGATTGACTTATTTTAGAATTTCATTGACTTGCTCCATTTGGCCATTGGTTTATAGATGAAATGTTGAAAAAAGCTTGATATCTACTTGAAGAATTTCAAAAAGTGACTTCCAAAACTTAGATACAAATTTTGGTCTTTGATTTGATATAATATTATTTGACAATGTATACTATCAATAGATATTATCAATAAAGAACTTAGTTATTTTCTCACTAATAATGGTCTTCTTCAAGAGATAAAATGTAACATCCTAATAAATTAGTCAACAATTATATATATAGTATCAAAGAAATTTGATGGTAGAAGATCTATGTTGAAGTCTTTATAGACTTCATCATAGATCTATGATGAGATCTATAGAGAATAAAGAGCATGTGGACTTCTTAATAACATAAGTTCTTAAGAAGTGCATAGAAATAAAAGTCTATAGAAATAAAAGACTATAAGAGTACTCTTGTAATAGAAAGAAAGTATTTTTTATACATGAATTTTAAAAAAATTTAAGAGTAGATTATATATATATATATATATATATATATATATATAATTTTAAAATCTATAAAAATAGAAAAAGAAGGTTGTTAAAAAAAATAATTAAATAAATAAATAAACTTTGTTAAAGAGATAATATAATGTTGATCTCAACTTTGATTCTTCTTAGTACATATTAGAAGATGCATAGGTTTAGAAAAGGTAGATATTATGTTGTGATTTAGCTACCATGTAAAAATAATATATATATATATATATATATATATAATTTATTACACAATTAGATGAGAACCATATTAATAAATTTTAGTTGATTGTAAAATATGATTAGATTATTATTTTAAAAAGAGTCTGTTTAAAAGGGCTACTAGTAAGAATTATATAACTTCATTTTTTTTAATAATAAATTTTGAGATTGATTTTATATTGATAATAACTTTTATATATTTTAAATCATCTTTTTTAGACATTGATGATCTTTGAAATTTTTATTTTATTTTATTTGTAGCTTATAATATATATTATATAAATTTTATTTAAAAAATAATTAGAAAAGAATTTTTGATATCAAAAAGACTAATTAGATCATCCATGTAGATGAATGGAGATAGATGATAGAAATCTCCATTCCTATTGGCAAAAAGTCAATGCCTAATGGACTTCAAGGAGGTTCTTTGAAGCCTTATTAGAATTTAGGATTTTTTTTAGAATATCTGACCATTAAAAATTAGGATCAGCAAGTTTAGATTTTTTTCTATAGTTTTGGTACAAAAATTGAGTGATTTGGTATTTTTCTAAAGGAGATATAAGCTCTCAAAATCAAGGTATTGATTTTATATCTATTTTCACTCTTTGGGATATAACTTATATGTACACAAAGCAATAAAAGATAGGCAATTGGAATTGGAGAGAACACTTTTTTGGCTATACTTTATATATATGGCTTAATAAATTCTAAGCTAGGATAAAAGAGATATTGAGAGTTGAAGTCAATTCTTGTAATCTAAGGGCAATATGTAACTTGCTTAATTAAAAATGAATATATATTTGATTTTTCTTGTAATAAATTTTAAAGATATAAGCTATACTTGGAAGAAATTAGATAACAATTAAATGGCTGGATCAAGTGTTATTGGATCTTAAAATTCAAGAAGAAATTAATTTATTATAGGTAAATAAGGTATTAAAAGATTTGATTACAATGTGAACATTTTGTGTAATTTAAAGGGATTTTTGGGAGCTAAGACTTTATGGAGGTAAAAAAATGGATATATAGAGATATAGTAATAATTTTTATATAAAGATGAGTTTATAAAAAAAAATATGGATTTTTTTTAAAATGATTGAAAATCTAATTTATCAAAAATTAATTATTCATGATTTGGCATAAAAAAAGGTGTGAAGAATTTTTTACATACCATAGAAAAACTTTATGTATAGACTTACTTAAATAAGAGATTTTTATTAATTCAATTTTTTTAAATTATTATATTTATTTGTCTTCTTTATTAAAGATAAATCTTTTATCAAAGCTTAGCTAATAAATTATAAATAAACTTTCTATAATAAGATATCAAATATATTTTTAAATTAAAAATCATACTATATAATATTACATAATTGGTATAAAGTCTTAGTATAGGTAGTAGATGTTTTTCTTATTGATATTAAAATAGTTGGTTATTGCATTTCATGGCTTGACTAATAGCTTCATTAAGAGTTTGAAGGTCTAATATAGATAGTAATAGATCCTTTATACCATCTTATAATCTCCAATGAAACTGGCTTATCATCATATTTTTATTTCAATTAATATTATATAATAATTATTAAGATTTTAAAGCATAAATATATATAAAACAAATTCTTAGTTGAAGGGCTTGGATTTTTAATTATGGCAAAACAAATCTTATCATGTTTTCCAAAAGCTCTGCAAATATTCCTAAAAATGTTTCAAAATTATGCAATATAGAAGAACAATATTTTCAAACACTAGAGCAAATCAAAATAAAGTTTGAAATAAGAACAAGGTTCCAACCAAACAAATATAAGATGCTTTTGTAGATACCATTGAAATTGAAATATAGTAATAAGTTATATTTGATTTACAAAGCAACAAAATTTTAAACAAGTTTCATCAAATTTTTTTAAGAGATTAATTCTTCATTCTTTTTATATTGATAATAAATTATCATCTTAAATACATACATCTTTTAATAAAATAGATCTTAGTCATGGAATTCCTAGAGTAACTTGTGATAGTGGCTAAAGTGGTTCTTTGCTTTGACCATTATGTACGGTTATATAAAGTTCTTCATTTTGCTTAGACAAGGTCTTTGTCTTGACTCTCAATGCTTCAAGAACATTTATAATTAAATCTAATTTGGCTTCTTTGGAACTTGCCATATTGAACCTTTCACTTCAAGCCATGAAATAGAAACAAAAAATATATATATATAAAAAATCAAAAATAGTATCAGTCTAGAGATAGATAACTTGTAATCTTTAAAGTACTATAATACTTTCAAAAAGAAGGATAATCCGCTCTCTATCTAAAAAGACCAAGCTCCAATATTGTGCTATATAAGTCTTAACAAATTATTATAGAGACACCATTCAAGTAGAATAAGATTCTAAAAGTTCAAAAAATTGAAATAAAAGAGATTCCTTTTATATTAAAAGAAGCTACAACAAGATACAAGAACAAGTTTAAAAGGCTCAAGTTGAGCCATAAGGATTGCATTGTCAAGTTTGAAGATCCTCTTAGCCTTGATTCCTATATATACTAGGTGAAAAGGAATTCTTTGAATAGTTTCTTTGATGCTTGGAAGTGAAGCAAACTTAAGATCCTTCTATGATCATCTAAGATTCCTTAAAACCTTCTTGGAATCTACTAGGACCTACTAGGGTCTTTTCAAAATTATCAAAAAATCAACTAGAGCCTTCTAGGATCAAGTAGAACCTTCTAAGACTAAGTAGAATATTTTAAAATCTCATAGAACCTTCTTCTATTGTATGTCCATGACAAATAGTTATAAGATTGAAAAAAAATTACAATGACTTTTGCCAAATACAAAGAAATTAGAAATTCTTGAACAAAGATTAGAATATAAAAAAGGCATTGATAAGATTGAGAATGGCCTTAGTCTTACCTTTATATATACTAGCTACCATAAAGGTCTTGTGGACGCTTTCTAATAATTGAAAGGATTGTGGCTCAAGCATTAAATTGTAAGTTGTTTCTAATGCAACTTCTTAACAGTAGAAAATTTATAGGACAAGTTTCAATAATCACGTCACATCTTTATGATAGCCTAAATATCTAATCTGCATCCAAAAAACTTCCTTAAAGCTTCTTAAAGAAGATACTATCTTTTCAACATATTTTTATTCCTTTCTATTTATTTCTATTTACTTCTATTAATTTCTATTTATTTAAATACTATAAACATATATTTTAAGTATGATTATAATTTATAATTTAATATTTATAATTTTTAATAATTTATACTAAAAAAATAAGTGATTTATTAAATAGATTATTAAAGATTTATATAAAAATATATATATTATTTAAAAAAAAAAAAAAAAAAAAAAAAAAAAACTAATATAGATATTTTTATAAAATAATTTCTTTAATTTGTTTTGATAATATGATATAATTACTTTGTTATAACATCAAGATCAATAAATATTTTAAATTAGTTATTTATTTATTATAACTAATAAAATTATTTTAAAAATTATAATATTTATTACATTTCTTTTATTAAATATTAAAAAATAATAAACTTACTTGAAAGAATAAAATTACAACTAACTATTATTAAAATAGATAATAATTAAGAATTAAAAATTAAAAAAGTTTTATATTTAAAATCATACTAAAATAAATTAAGATATCATCTATATTTATATAAACATAATATTAATAAGCAAATATAACCATCTAAAATTTTAGAAAATTTTAAATAATATTAATAAGATGATATAAAAAATAATAATGATAAGTTTAAGAATAATCTATTATATATATTATATATATATATATTATATCTATTATATATATTATATATCTATATATATATATATATATATATAGATATGAGTATGTTATAGATTTTATTTTAATACAATAAAAAATCAAGAGCTAGCGAATTCATTTGAAAAATTGTTAGTTGCAAAATTATAAGACAAATTACTTAGATTGTCATAAAGTTTACAACATTAATATTAAGATAATTTTTTCAAATGATTGGTGGTATACAATACATTTAGTATTACAACTTTAGAAAGAAATATTGGTGCTTAGAGTTATTATTGGAGGTGGCTAGTATACTACATAGTTTTTTAAATATATTATTTTGAATGTTGTTACAAAAGCTTCAATAATAATCAAATTACTAGCTGATTTTTTTTAATATAATATTGATGGTTTAAATAACCTATCATTTATCTTTGTACAAAACATATTAGCAAATACTAATTGACATATCAAAAACTACATTAATTTTTAAAATAATTTTAAAATTAATTATACTTGATAAAGTTTGTATCCAAAATAAAGAAATAATTTTAAAGATATTAATATTATTTATGTAAATAGAAGCATATAAAAATAAATAAATAAAAACAGATTTGTTAAATAACATCTTTTGCATGAAATATTAAAAGATACTTTTAGATACAATTTGGATTTGTAGATGTATTGCATAATTATAATAAATTATTATAAAAGTTTATTACTTTTAAGAAGATATTGTAGAAGAATCCAAAAACTTACATACTTAATTTGTAAGCTTTGATTTTAGAAAGCTTCTACATTGCTTTCTTGCCAATTAGTATAGATGGAAGTAAGATTAAGGCCATTGTCAATCTTGTCAATGTCTTTCTTAAATTTTAGTCTTGCTTCAAGGCTCTTTAGTCATTTTTACTTTGCAATAGTTATTCTAGTATTTTCTTTTCTTATGAGTGCATTTCTTCTTTGACTTCTTTGTTTTATTTTAATTAAATTTGAGTATATTATTTTTTAATAAGTTTTCTTAAATTCATGTTACTAATACCATTTATCAATATTGATTCCTTTAGTAATTTAAATTACAAGTTTAACAATGAATATATCATCTACTAAGATTGTAAAAAAATATTTATTAAAATCAATATATATTTCATTAGAATACAAAAATCAAGATCCATATAACTGTTAATATCTAAAATACAACCAAATATAATATACATGGATAATCTATTTGAAAAATAAAATAATATATGTGTAAAATAATATATGTATAAAAAAATATTTTAATCTATTATTTATATTAGTGGCTACAAAATTATTATAAAATTAAATAAAATTTAAAAAATTATTCAAATTAATCTAAATATATTTCAATGATTTAATATTTTTTATCTAAAAATTTATGGATGTGATAAAAATTTAATAATATATTATAAATAGATATTTTAAAATTTTAATTCATATTTTTAAAAATAAGATTTAAAAATATAGTAGGTATTTTAGATTAGAATATTTTTAAATACACATTATCTTATAAAATTATTTCTATTTTAAAATTCATAAAATAAATGAATAATCTATTTACATAAATATTAATTTAATTATCAAAGATTTGTTGAATTTTTATTATTAGTAATTAGTATACATATTTGTTTTTTGGAAAAAATAATACATCAAAGACTAGATGTAGTAATGTTAGGAATATTTTCTTTATTTATTTTAATTAATCAATTTTTTAAAAATGACAAGGTACAATTTTTATGGTACTTAGTAATTATGTTGATCTACAAAATCTTGAAAGTCAAAAAAGTTATAATATTTATTGAAATATTTACAAAAAGCTTGTCAAGAGATTGTTGCTATTTGTTCTCAATTTATTTTTCAATTTATACTTGAATTCAGAAGGTGTATGTAATTCCGAAATTAAAGATTTAACTGTTCTAATATTTTAAATCAAGAAACATGTTTCATTTATTCTGAAAAGACAAACAAAAAAAACCAAAAATACTAAAAAATGAATGAACTTTGAATACCTAACAAGTGTTTTACGTCTATAAAGTAGGAAGAGTTTGGATAAAAGAGAATTGCACAACAACAATTCAAAGCGTATATTACAGATTACTACGTGCTAAGTCAAAAAGGGATGTAGTTGGACTCTTACACAAAGCGGCGCTAAGCTTTGGTGAGAGCAGATTAACCGACGTAAGCCACAAGAATACACGTGGGAATCAGGATCCAATCCCCCTGGGGCGTAAAATAGGCGGTACCTAGCTTTGCTAATCTCGATGGAGTAGTGAGAACTGGTAGCCGACACTGTCGGACTCATTAGTTTGGTACACTGACTAGACTCCCGTCGCATTTGCCGCAAAATCGTTGAACACACACCAGCAGCCTGTGGGAAAAAAAAAGGAGTCAGGGATGGCAGTTTCAAACGCACCGTATTGAATGACAGCGCAGGAAGGCGTGGGGTGGGGGGGGGGGGGGGGAGATTGTTCAGCGGCTTCCTCCGCCACTTCGAATTCGTCTAATCTGCTTACCGTTCAATACTTCGCGGCTCCCGCGTATCACTCGCTTCCGACACTTGCGTCTCCAATGCGGCGGCGTGTGTCCAAGGGTAAAATGCGCGGCTGGAGCTTGTGAGGGAGTAAGTCAAAGGAACTCCTCTGGTCGCATGCGTGGCTGGTCGTATATTATCGACTGAACCAGACTTGAAGATAGTAGGAGAATGTTTGGAGAATCTTACGGGGAGTTAACCGGCTCAGGGGAGTGCTCACGGCTCACGGGAATGGTAAGAGTCTACTGGTTAAAGAGTTGCGGGCGCAGCGGCTGGAGTCGGAACTGGCAGACAGCCAGTCTCGAGTGGGGGCCGCGGGCGTTCCTGTTAAACTTGACGTCGGACATGAGGAATAGTCAAGATATGAAGACCACCTGAAGGGCTACAACACACATGGTGCACGGAAAGGGTTTAACTGTGCTCAGCTTCAGCTTCTGCGCACAGTTATCGAAGTGTTCATATTCTCACTCTAAATACAGATGCCGCAAAGCTTCTCTTACCAATTTCATTGCCGCGGAGAGGTCCGACTGATTCGCAAGGGCAAATCACCTGAGAAGTTCCACTCCGCCAAGCTTACATGAGTTGAAGTGCTCTTCTGAAGCATGATGTTCACATAAGTATACAGCCATATCAGACACCTCATTCATCAGAACCAGCACCAGCAGTTGTGTGATCTGTAAGAGGCATCCATTTATATTTTTGATGAGCGTCTTTACCTGTGTCTCATAGGACCTGATTCCTTGAGATCTTAGATTTACAGCGGAGCAATGGAGGCAGTTCTGGTGAGGGCAACCGCCGCAACTGGAGGCGCTATCAACCAAGCGCACTGGCATGGCCTTCAAGTGAGAGCAACCTCGACTGAACGATCAAATTTTGCAATGACTCAGAGAACTACTGCTGACACATCACGGAAAGTTGTCGGCTATAGCGCTTCTACAGCACAACCCGCGCCGTCCAATTCTCAAGCAGAAACGCTCGATCCTCTGAGAATCTTGTCGAACTCAAACAGCAATAGCCAGCAGTTCCACATTCCTGAGGAGCCGCTTCAGAACTATGGAGGATTTGTCAACTACAAGACAATAGATGGATCTGTTGCAGACAGCAACGAGGACCAGATTGATGGAGAATTTACAAGAGTCGCACATACTCGAGAGTCTTTCTCCCAATTCCTTCACCAATTTCCGGCTGATGAGCTCAAGAATGTCGCACAGGCTTGCAATCTCAGCAATCTGGCCTACATAATTAGCGAACTGGAGGTATTCGCTAGCTCTGTTCACTCTATACAAAAGATCAAAATGATTTGAGTTAGTATTTCTTCTGAAGAAGTCTCACACCATTACGAATTTGTGAACAGGAAGACGAGCTTTTTAAAGATCATAAGCTGAGACTGGTGACATCATCGGTTCATCGAGATAATTCGGGAGGGACGGGACAATTTGGCATCACACTGGCTCCAGCTACTGCTTATGCTCTGGCTGCCACAGCTTCATACTTGAAGTCGAGTGACCCGTCCACCAGGCCCAGAAAAGGTTCAGAGACTCTCTCTTCCGAATTACTGTCGAGAGCAGTAGATCATCAGCTTTCCTCCACTATGTCGTCATTAATGACTGACTCACGAGAGCCATGCCATATCACTTCAGAACCCATTACTGGTGAAACTAACAGAGAAGAAGCTTCTACTTCTAACCCGGCCAGCGCTTGCGGATGGTTTGCTTGTGATGAGCTGACTACTGCAACTCGATTCTTTTCAATTCAGGTACAGAAATAGCCATTTGCATGTATTTGCTTCGATCTTGAGCGTTCACTATATGTTTATTTTTTGCTCACAATCCATTTGTCATTTTCTTGTGCGATGCTCTAATGATGGCTTCTTTTTGTGTAGGGTTCTGAATCAATGGCGTCCTGGAAAGCCAACCTTCGATTTCAACCTACGCAGTTCGAGGGCTCGAACACTGGTGTGATGGTTCACGAAGGCGTGTACGAAATTGCAAAATCACTTTATGACCAAATGCTTCCCCTAGTGCAGTCACACATGGCAGCATACGGAATGCGCGCTAAAATAAGCTTCACTGGCCATTCCCTGGGAGGAAGCATCGCCGTTCTGCTATCTCTCATGTTCCGGTACCGAGGAGTAGTTCCGGTGTCTGCTTTGAGACAAGTGTACACATTTGGTGCCCCTTCAATCATGAATGGAGGTAACAATTTTTTCAAGAGCCTCAACTTTCCTCCCAGCCACATTCAATCAGTTGTCATATCACGCGATCTCGTTCCTCGCATATTCGCGTGCGATATTCCCGAGCCGATTGTTGAGGTGCTCAAAAGAGTCAATAAAAACTTCCGGAGCCTGCCAACAAACCAGGTACAATGAGATTTCTCTTCTTTTTTGAGGGAATTTTGAATTTGCTGGTTACAAGATCCCCGCTGTTGTGATGGTACGTAGATTCTGGATGGCCGTCCTGATCGAAAAGTTTCGTTGCTCTCATTTCAGAGGCAATTGTATAATATGATGGGAAGATTGGTGATTCTGCAACCGGACGCGCAACAAGCGCCCGGACATCCGCTTTTGCCTTCTGGCAGTGGAATCTACATCCTAGATCAAACCGCTACGGCCAAGTCACATGATCTTCTCCCCACAAAAGACTCCAAGGAGAAGGAATTGCGGTTCGCAGAATCGTCGTTCTTAAATTCTCCGCATCCCCTTGACATCATGAGCGACCCAAGTGCATACGGATCCGATGGTGCTATCAGCCGGGACCACGACCCTCGAAGCTACCGGAGAGCTGTGAACCATATCCTCAAGCAGACAGCTTCAGGCTTACATCAATGGAAGCGACTGGAGATATGCCACTTCAAGGATGAAATGGCCAAATTCCCGGCTGAAAATTGGCCCCCAAGCCCTGCTGGCACCCCCAAGCGATCCAAAAGGATCGAAGAGTCGAGTGTACTGTGTTTCAACAACAATGGATTCTTCAGCCGCGCCTCCAGCACTAGAGTGTGCAACTATCTCAGTTTGGGACAGCGGAAGATGCTCAACACAGCCGCCCCTAGGCGGCCTCGCTTCCCACGCCACGAGGAATACGCTCGTCTCGGGATTTGAGAGCCTTGAAAATCCTTGGATCTCAACACAACACATTGGTGTAACACTGGCACTGCCCTTGGTCATGTCTACACCTGTGCATAGGTTATTACATGTAGCATGCAGGGCAGTTGTATCACGAGAATCAGAATTACGACGAAAAAGAACACAAAATCATGTCAAAGGCCCTTGTACAGAAAGAAAAGAAATGGAATCCTGATCTTAGATTGGTCGAGAATCAATTATGCGAACATAAAACGGAACAAGTGCAAAGCGTGTCGTATACGCATGCAAAATTGTTAACCATTTTATATCGCAGAAATATAAAAAATAAAAATAAAAATAAAAAAAACTCCAGTGCTGAATCATACAACTTGCTCTCCTATCGAGCCGCGCAATTTCTGAATGTAGCTCAGAGCAAGCATGAATGACACAATTCCGCTTACGCATTTCAAAGGAATGTTTGAGATTCTCAGTGTGTTCAGATTACTGTATGCCATACGATGATTATCAATTGTAGGAATTACAATACTAATTACTGCGATTGAGAATATACCATAACTCAGTTGCAGTATGTGCTGATTGATGCGCTAACACCCCACGGCGCTAACTGAATATCGCTTCACGCAAACACGAAATCCTATTCAATAGACACATTCACGAGAATAGGAATGCAATTTGGCTCGCAGAGTTGTTGTTGATGTTAGAACACAGTGGATGTCACTGCTCACAGTTTCAAGCCAGCGTACTCCAGCATGCAAAACTCGGAGTATCAATCTGTAACTCGATGAACTTTTTGTTCTTTCGCAATCTGCTTAATCAGTTGCCGGAGACAAATTACAAAGATCCCTCACTGTAACAAGTTTAATAAGCGTAGATTTTTGCCAACTGTTCCTTGGACTGCTATGAATTTCTCCTTTAGGTGAATTTCTTCAAGCCATCCACAGTATTGCCGGCATGTGATCCTGTAGCCTCGAACAATGCGTTTGGTTTCCGTTTGAAATTTCTCATTACCTACCATACTTTCACAAGATAATGCTTGGAAACGTTGTCTCTATTTCGTTTGACCACTGCCCATGGCATCAATCAGCTAAATTGCACCAAGTTCCCTACTTCAAGGAATCATTCAAGTCAAGTTAGTTGGCCTGTATTTGTTTACTGCCACAGAAGTATAGTACATTTTAACCATGAGGTCAATCTTGGTGAATATGGTTCAATGTATTTGAAGCGCTGCGCCCAAAACCACGAACCACTTGCATTCGGTTTGACCTGAACTAACTGAACTAAGTAATGTTCAGTTTTGTGTGCTGCCTTGTCCTGGATGGAGGCTTAATGAACCTGACGGCAGCAGCTCTTGCTTACCACTGAGATATAAGAGCCTCGACTTGTGTTGGAAGTCTAACCTGAGCGTGTATAGTTCTGGAACTTCAGTCCAAGGAAAGTATGCCGGTACTGTGTCTCTGAATAGAAGACTGAGCTAATAGTTTTTCTACAACTGATTGATGGTAGCACTGCTACTACACACTGAGCTGATGATCTTGGACTCAAAACCATGAAACCATAAAGGTGGAACTAACTTCAACTTGGCAGACTGCACAAGAACAACAACACAGATACATACATGGAGTCTCGTTAGGGATGAGATCTAATATAACAAATACAATCAGCAAGTTTGTGTAGATTACATGAAGGTCTGTGATGGTTGAGAAACAGGATTGCGGCTGTTGCGTGGAGAGTTTCACATATTGAGTATCACAATACTAAAATTAATCTCTCATTGAGATGTTAAGAGAAACAATGTTTTCAGTCTCTACAAAACCATACAACCTATTACAAATGATTGTAAGAAATGACTTTGAAGTATTGACTTTGAAGAAAGACACATGGTGTGACAGATGTTGGTGATGTAAAGAATTTGCACTCGAATCAGCTTTCAAGTTTCGAAGCTGAAAGCGATTCAAATTCTAATAAATTAATTCTAAAAATCTACTGTACTGAGTAACACCATGACAAATTCTCTTCGTTGAGGAACATAACACTCAACGTGATACCATGTTTTTTTTATCACATCACCACCGCTGAACTAAACAACGACACTCAGAGAAAGCAGCATCCGGCATCAGAAAAAATCACATTTGCCTTTCATACATTGTGTACCCACCAGGTCCGCAACTGCTCACATGATGAAGGACCTGGTCACCTCCTTCTAAGCTGTTCCAACATTGTGGTATGCAGAATCATATCCAGAAATCGAAGTTACATATGAGTTTGTCATGTTCGTCAACTTGCAATTTGATAGGAGAGAAGAAGAATCTGCTTATTGGGCTCAAGAGCTTTCCAGCAAGCTGATTCTTAGCATATCGAAGTTCCTCCCCAGCACGAAACACATAAATGGGATCCCAGATGCACAGCTAATACATTCTCCCTCCTCTTCACAAAGTCCCCCCCCTCCTCCACCTCGCGTGAGATTTCATTCCACTTCAGAGAGTTGTCTATCCGCCTCCATCTCAATGTGCATGATAATCTCAAGCTGAAAATCCAGCCACAAGACAATTACCTGTCTTTCTCAAGACCTCTCCTACAGACTTCCTTCCTTCCTTCCTTCCTTCCTTCCCACATTGGCACGACCCATAGTGCCCCTCCAGTTCAGTGAAAGCCAGATGTAGTAGCATCATGTGGCACAATTATTGCACTCCGAAAGTCGGTGTGCAATTTCTGACGGATCTCACAGTCTCGTGTTGTGCTAGGTTTCTTAGAGCCGACGTAATCCCATTTTGCCATGAAAAAGATGATTGTTCATGTGATGGTGAAGACTTTCTGGCACTTGCATGGCTTTGCTAGTTGAGCGGTAGTTGGTGGACAGTGCCACTTATTTGGCAGTCGATGCAGGAAACTTAATTGAGGGCATTGGCAGGGTTATGCCCCCACTCTCATGGCGTGCCAGACATTTTGTGTGACTTGTGGGTCTCGTCATTCTGTATAGGATTATTCATTCTGCAGGGCCTCAATTAAACAGTACCACATTCAGGAATTTTTTCCAGTGTCTTCAGCGTCTTTTCCCACTTCCTGTTGCGTATCTTGTCTTTTCTACTTTCTTTTTCTGGTTCTGAGATTTCTTATGCCACTACCCAATCATTGAATTCGCCGATATGATCATTTGTGTTTCCACAAAGCTGATTCGGATCAGTGGATTTGTTCTACTATGGGTGACAGATGTAATCTTTTGTTTAGCGTTTCTATAAGTTGTTCATACGATATCAATCTTGTTTTGAACAGAAATTGTGTGGTTTTGAAAGCCATTTTTGGAGTCGAGAGGTCTGCTGGTGTGTGAAGTTTTCGATTTCTCTTGTGCAGGTTCATTGGAATGTGTTGAGTGATTTGTATGTAGCAAACCAATTTTTTCAACTCTCAAGACTGGGTGGTGGTGAGCATAATACTGGTTTTCACATTTCATACAAGTTATAATGGTGGTTTCTCATCATCAGAAGTGGACAAGCAAGACAACAAAGTAACACAATCTGATAAGTCATGGGTCCTAAATACAAAGTTGTGATCTCATGTGGTCAACATCGTGAAAATCTTTTAAGTATTTGAATAGTTGCATAGTGGAAATTTTGAAATTTGAAATTTTTTGAAATTTGGTTTTAAGAAAAAAGTATCTCAAAATTTTAGCAAAAAAAGTGGGCTGATTGAGTAGATGAGCCCTATTATTGGTTTGCTACATACAAATCACTCAACACATTCCAACAATATGGTTTGAATATTCTAATTATAAATATTATTCTTTATATTATCCTTCTTTATTTTATTCATATATTCATATTCAAATTAATATAAAGAACTGTATAAGCATTCAAACCAATACAATATTAAACATTCAATTCTTGTAAGACTATGTTACAATGTTTCATTTGATATATTTAGATGTAAAAATAAATAATATATATGATGATTGAGATGTTTGTTTTTTTTTTTTTCATTTTTATGTTGTAGTGTAAAATCAGAAAGGTTTAATTCCTACATAAAACTTTGATAGAAATTTAAAAGAAATCAAACTATGCAATATTGTAATACTCATATTTAGTATGTATGTATGTATGTGTGTATATATATATATATATATATATAGAATTCTAGGTGTGTAGCAAATAAAAAGATCTATTTAAAGTTTTATATTATAAAAATTAATTTTTATTCAAGGACTAAGACTTTTTTTTAAAGATAAATATTAATGTTTTTAATTTCTAATTAGAATTGTCTAAAACATTGCAATTCAGTTTTTTAATTATTTAGTATATTTACTTTTAATACTTTAATTTAATTTTAAATTATTTTCTTTGCAAAATATATTTATATTCAGAAAAAAGTTTTAAATATCTTTAAAAGATGAGCACGTATATTATTTTAAAAATATAATATTTATAAAAAAAATTAACTAAATTTCAAACATATCATAATATTGAAAAAATTAAATTGGTTATGTCAAAATTATAAATACATACAAAAGACATAAACTTAGTATAACTACTAAATAAAAAATTATTATATTTTTATTTAAACTAGTAACAAATTAACAACTTGATTCTTATCTTTACACAAACTATCTATTATAGGATACTTTTTAAAAAAAACACTAAAGATTAATAATTGTCCAAAATAATTAAGTAATATAATTATTGTCTTTATTACTAAATATTAACAAATTAAATATATGAGTAATTATTTTAAAATATTATATATATATATATATATATATATATATATACACATATATAATCTTAATTAAAAAATAAAAAACTTTTTTTTCTACTCTTTATTTATATATATTAATTCTGTAATCAAAATATATATTGACAAATGTACAATTCAAAATTTATTAAACAGAAGATAAATTATGTATTATTAATTTATTTTTTCTAAATAAAGTTATTATTATTATAATTAATAGAAATTTAATTTATCAACTTTAACCTTTTTTTGTTCTATTATTATTTACATCTTATAAATATTCTTTTAATAAAATATCATAACTATTATAAGTTAAAACTCTAATTAATAATTTTTGTATACTATTTATAATAGTAAAAGTGATAAATAGAATAAAAATTCTAGTTTATTTTTTAATGGTTTTTTTATTAATAAAATTATAAAAAATATAATCTTTATAAATTTTAATTTTAATTAAAACAAATTTAATTATAAGTTATATTTTAAAAAAATTTATCACTAAATAAGAGTATCACTATTAAAAGGAAGTTATTATCTAATTTATACATCTTAATCTATAATTTCAAATAAGAAATCATAGTATGTGAGTAAATAAGCATTGTTTTTAGTTTTTTTCAACACCAACATTGGTATTAGCCTTTAATCTTTTGGTATCTAATTGAAAAGTAATTTTGTACATTGGAACTAACTAAAAAGATTAAAGTTTATTTTTTTAATAGATATATATATATATATATATATATTTTTTTTTTTTCTTGATATTTGATAAAAATTAAAAATATTTTTTTATTAATTCAAAACATACAATACTCCATATTAAGATATTTCAATAAAAAATACAAAAATATTTTAAATCTATTTTACATAAATTTATCAAATTTTACTCTCACAAAAATTTGGGATGTTGTAAAGTAAAATAAAATAAAATTCAAAACATATTTAAATGTTGATTTCAAAGTATATATTGGTTAGTCCTGTCAGAATTAAAGTGTTTTTAAGATTTTTTTAAAAATAAGAGTTTAATAGTATTGTTTGAAAATCAATTTCAGAATGAATCTATTTTGAAGTTAGAAAACATTTATAAAAGATCATAAGAAAAATAAGGTAATTAACTTTAACAGAACCAAAATAATGCCTAACTATTCTTGTTTCTTTATAATTTAAACATTCTTTATTATCCTTTTAATATATTTCTTATAATATATATACACATATATTCTACTTTAGTTAAGTATAAATATTAACTATAATTTAATAAATATATGTAGTAATTATTTTCTATATTATTTTTTTTTAATGTCATTTGGTATAGAAATAAGAGCATGGCATTAAAATATATATTTGTTCCAATTTCTTCTGTTATTTTCAATATCAAATTAATTCTACTTATTGAAGATTAAAAGGTGCTTTATTTGTGTTTTAGTGCCCAAAATTATAGTTTTTTTTTTAAGTAATAAATAATATATATGAAGCATTTTTATTTATCTACAAACTATTTTAAAAGGATTTCTACATCGTTGACTGTGTGGCTTGTAATTTAATTTAACTTAAATATTCTAAAAATCATATAATAATCTTTAATTAGTTGTATTTATGAAATTTAAAATTAAAATTAACATGTATTTTTATTTGTAGTTGTGTAAAATCACGGAAATTAAAAAAAAATTAAGCATGCAAATAACTTAGATCTCTAAATAAAATATAATTTTTTTATATTATAATTAAGATAAAATATGATTATTTACCTAAAATACAAATTTCATTTTAAATATAATATTTAACCATTATCTTTAAACAAAATTAAAGACCATCCAATGTCAGCTAATAAAATATGAACTATCTAATCTTAATTTATTAATTTATTTTTTGCTTCTAGATCTTTAGACAACTAAAGTTTTTATTAAAAAGAAATCAAAATTTAAAAGGCAATGGCACTACTATCATTTTTTCAATAGTCTAAGGATTGTTTTGCATAGATTAACACAAATCTTTTGAGTATATCAACATACTTTATCAAGCTTTCTATCAGACTTGTTACAATATATTTTAAATATATTAAATTTGATGCATTAAAATCTAACTATACTTGAGAACTATAAATCAAACCTCAAGTATTTGCAAAAATTATAATTTATGAAATTAAGAAATTGTTCTATTTTATTATCTTTAGTTATTAGTAATTAAAAATTTTTGACAATTAATTATAACTATTATGTCAAAAGAATTTTTATGCTCAGTTATAATCTTTAAAAATATATTATATTTTTATTTAAAATTAAGTATTATGACACTTTTATTTTAGAAGGAATATACATGGATCTCTACATCTATGTGTATACTTTAGTATTCTCAAAAAAGTTTTCAATTTTTTTAATTTATTTATTAACATTAATATTAGAGTTTTTAAAGAAACTTTAAAAAGCAAGGATTTTTTTTCAAATTAATATAAGAGAATCCTATAATTTTACTTAGATTAACAAATAAAAAATAAAAAATGGCTTTTTGCATACAAGATTTTTATTTATGATCTACTCAATATTTCTGCAACCTTTAAACGTTTACTAAACAACAATTTTATTAAAAACTCAAAGAACTTTGTGATTATTTATTCAAATGATGTTTTAGTACTCTTTTAAGATATGAAAGACTTAAGATAATATTTTAATATTTTGAAAAGATTACAAAAAAATAAATAGCTTTTCTTAAAGACAAAATTTTTATACATAAAAATTAGATATAAATCAATGTAAAAATACAACATATTAATTCAAGTTTTATATATTTAATGTTTTTAAAGAATAAAAATTTTTATGCCATTAATATATTATATTATATAAAAACTTTATTTCAAGTATATATATATATATATATATATATATATGTATGTGTGTGTATGTGTGTGTACATATATGTGTGTATGTGTATATATTAAAGATATCTATAAATTAATTAAAATTAATTCTAATCCAAGATAATATAAATTCAAACTAAAAAGAAATACATTGTAACTTTGTAATATTGCCATTGTAGAAAATTTCATCTTATTTTTAAGTTTAAAATAAGAATACAAAATATGATATTTGATTATCATACATATTTTAAATTATCAATAAGTTTAAAGATTAATGTTATTTACTTAAAAGAATTTTAAAGTATAATTATAATATGCGAGTATTAAGCACCTTTGCTTTGGGATTAATATGTTTAAAAAATTAATTATTATATAATATTATACAACAAAATAACAAGTTATAATGTATACAATGTAACTAAGAATTATACATACATATATTGTTAATAGCACACAAGATTTGAATTAAGTAAAAAATAAACACATGCACAAACAATAAAAAAATATTAAAATATTAAAACATTAAAACATTAGTAAAATGAAATGAAATATAAAAAGTATAATTTATATATACAAGAAGCAATGAAATACATATACTTGTAAAAACACAAGAAGAAAGAAATATAAAATGACAATTATTTTTGATTTGTGGTATATTTTGGGATTCCAATTATATAAACTGTAAAAATTAATATGTTTTTATGAAAATTTTTAGTTTTGCCAAGTTTTTTTTTTAAAATAACTATTATGTTTTTCCTCAATTTACTATTCTATCTATCACAAAGTATTGTATTTTAAAAAAAATGGGTTTTAATAATTTAATATGCATGCATGCATGCATATACATATATATATATATATATATATAAACAAGAATTCATTATGCAAACAAAATATCAGCAGTGTTTTTAAAAAATATGAATACACCATAAAGTTTATATTTGAAAACACCAAAACAAAATGAATTATTTATAACAAATATAGATTTATAACAATTATAATACATTTACACATTTTGATATGGTATATCTTAAATATTATTATTGACACTTTTAAATAATAGACATCAATAAAATAGATTCATATTATGCTTTAAAAAATTATTTTAAAAAAATCTAAAACTATATTTTGATGTTGTGTTGTTTTCTTTTTAAACTATAATTTTATACATAAATAAATAATTAAAATTTTAATACATATTTTAATTTTAAGTTTAAAATCAAAATCTTTGAAATAATATTTTTAAATTGAAAATTAAACATTATTCAATGATGTGATAATAAAAAAGGATCAAATGAATTCATTTAACATGACATTGTATCTCATGTGTTAAAGTAGACTTTACTTACCATACTTAAGAGGCCCCTCTTGCACAAGCTACACAACATAGTAAACAAGGTTTTAGGATTTTCACACTAATTTCCAAACCAAGGGCAGAAGTTGCTTTGGGGATGTGTGTGTGTGTGGGTGTGTGCAAAATGGGTGGGGATCCAAAGCAGTGACCAGGTTAAGGGGGTTTAGTACCCACAGAACCCCGCAGTATAGGAATCATAAAAAGTGGGCACCCCACCCCAAAGCCGTGATCAGGCATGGTAAATTACACACTGGGGGGTTGCAAGAACGCCCTTTTGCACCACATTTTCATCATGTGGGTAACTCCCCCGGAATTATTATTTTTTACTCCCCTGGTGGTCAAAACAAGGACGGCGATTCTTCTTCAAATATTGGTGGAGGGGCGTTTTTTTTTTTCAAGGGAGTCGGGCTAGAGCAAGAAGAGGGATGACTCAAAAGTCCAAAAGAAAAGTGGGTCAGCTACTACTACCACTATTAATACTACTACTACTCCTCTCTTTTCTTTTTCTCTTTTCTTTTCTTTTGTGTAACTGGAACAGCCCAATTGCAATTGGGTACCGGATGTGAGAAAATTCGGCAGTACCAATTACAGACAGAGTGAGTGAGTGAATTGAGTGCAAATGAGGAGGAAGGGGGGTTGGGGTTAAATTTGTGAGGGAGAAGTGGAGAAGGGCGCTTGAAAGTGGGGGTTTTGGGCTATTGTTTGTTTTTATTTTTTTCATCTTTGTATGTATATGTGGGAGCGTGGGTATCGATTATTCTTCCCGGTGGTCCGTCTGACCCAGGATTTCACAGCGGGTGACCCTGATCAGTTAGCTCCCACGGCAAGTCACGACGATGTTGCCAGCTATGGCGAGCTTTGTGTGAAATTTCAGGGTCCCGCCATAGCTACTGACTCGTGGTTGCTACGCAACGTACCCTTACGTTCGTCAATTCCAACGCGTGCCTAAAATCAGTTCTCGCTATTCCGGGATTTCTCTCCCCTAGTCGTGTTTCTTAGCAAAGCTGATGAACGTTCCGAGGAAAGTAGGGTGCCTGACAGTGCGACTAGTGGGAAATTGAGGCATCACGTGTCGTTTTTAGAGAGTAGCATTGTTGTGAAGACTGTTAGGTTTAGAATTTTTTGTGAATTGGTTTCGTACAGGTAGACGATCTGAGCAAGTTTGTTTTTGGTATGAAAGAGGTGTGTGATCAAGTGTTGGGTTTGTGAAGCATGGTGGTCATTTCGATGAGTGCCTATGTCAGAAAATGAGGGTTTGAGAGGATTTTGAGCTGTAGGTATGGCCTCCTCTGAGAAACAGAATTCGGAAGAAAGGTTGTTTCAACAGGCATCGCCCCAGCCATGGAAACTGAAGATGCCGTGGGAGAAGAACTCTTCGGCTGAGAGTGCCAAGCCAACTAGTGCACACACGCAGCCCGTTAAGAAACGTTCATTGTACGAGCATCCATTTCTTCAGGACACCTTACTGAAAGAAGAAGCTGACGCTGCGGCTGCAGCTGCATCTGCAAATGTCTCCTCGCTGGCCTCGCTGAAAGCTCTTTTGTTGACTCGAAGGCGCTTGCGACTCGACCCTGAGAAGCATTTGTACTTTCTATGTTAGTGCTCTGATTTTGACCCTTCGCGGTTTTTGTTTCCCTTTACTGGCATGCTGCGGTGTAGCTCAATTGATAATAAACCCCTGTCAAGTTTGTACTGACTGATTTTTGAGCCGCATTTGCGAGCGTTAGGGTGTGAGCGAGTGTTTGGGTTTGAGGTGTCAAATCACCCTCTGGATTTTAATAATATAGCATGCCATGTTTGCAATGTCCATGTATAGGATCCATAATCTTCAAGTTCTGGAATCAGAGTATTTAGCTTAACCTGAATTATTATGAACTGATTGTTTGTGTACCCTGTAATGATATCGATTGGAAACGGGTTATATGCCATGCTCGTTGAGAAAGCCTGATAAATTTATGGGTTTGCATGTGCAGATGATCCAGGGAAACAAGTTTCAACTGCAATAAAGATCAAGAATGTCAGCCGCACACACGTCGCTTTCAAAGTAAGCTAGCGCTTTTACCTTTCGCTTGTTCAGAGTGATATCGTTGCTTCAAAATGCCGTGACTTCCCGCACTGTTTTTAGTGAATTATGCTCTAAATTGTAGGGTTTTCTGTTGACGCCTCAAGATTGCTTGTCGCATAGTATAACCTTAAGATATAATGAAGCACGGTAGAGCAAATATTGTTATCCTGTCTGACATGCTTTGCAAGATAACGATTTGTGCTTCTCTGTCTATGCTATTGCAGTTTCAAACAACTGCACCAAAGAGTTGCTTTATGCGCCCAAATAGTGGTGTGCTTGCTCCAAACAAAAGCATCATCGCTACAGGTAATCTGAAGAACATGATTGCTGAACCATTATGAGGTAATAGGTCGAAAACGAATGGATTTGTTGATGTGTCTACAACGAATTCTGGATAGACTTGCTATCTATACTGGAAAGAGGTGGCCTGTTAGATGATAAGTGTATTATGGTGTTTAGAATACATGATGAACGTAATGCGGGCTCATGAATTACAGATAATCTACATCATTTTCTCAAAGATGAACATGGGTTATGGCTATGCAGATCTCATCTTGTGAGCTTATCACTTGAAGAGTGGGTTGTCATGACTTGATTTGCTCATCCAATTTGGTGATGCTAGTTGGGTCGAATATAACAAATTATTTACTGATGGAGCTGTGATGGGACTGTAGTGGTGAAGTATATAGAGCCAATGACAGGAAGTCAGGAGAGAAAGACCAAAGAGAAATTCAAGATAGTTAGTCTGGCAGTGAAGCCAGATATCGAATATGCTCCGGAACTGGTGAGTATAACTAATGCTGATGTGCTCTGAAGTACTAGAAGAGGTTTTAGACATGTATTGCTGCCTATGTGTTGGAACAAATTTTGCTTGTGGTTGTCAGGGCGGATCAGACTTGTTACTTATTGAGCGAAAAGGGATATGCAGTGTCTTTATGAGGATGTAATGTATGGAAGGGATGTTCGTGTTGCTTGGAATTGCAAATGATCGCATTTTGATGCACTTTCGTAATGGTGACCACCCGTTGGCTCCTGGGGTGCTAACGATAGTCTCTCTTGACTACCTGAAGTTTGACCATCAAAGAGATATAGTTTCTGTGGAGCGCATTCTACGAGTTGTTTTCATCGACCCTAACAAGGCGTCACCTGTAAGCAATCTCTCAAGTATGTTCTGTGTATGTGTGCAGTATATCTTCGTTGTCAGGTTCTAATAATTGTTATTAGTATTCTTTGCAATCCATGTTCTCTGTGCCGGCCTTTGATCTTGTGGACGACAAAAGTAACCTCGAGTTCACTTCTGCATTTCGGGTTACAGGAGGTATTGAACAGGTTGCAAACGCGGCTGGCAGAGGCTGAAGCTGCTGAAGCTGCTCGTATGCAGCCCGAAAAAGAGGAGGTTCCTAAGACCACAATGGTCCAGGAGGGGCTCGTAATTGATGAATGGGTATGTTGTACATTATATGTTTGATGTGAACTTTTTTCCGTTTTCTTGTACACGCTTATGATTGTTCTTTAAGTTTCCTGAAGTGAAGTCATGTAGTCTTGTGCCCACGTGTCGTGTCCAAGAATGCATGCATCTCAAGACCAAATGTATGTATAAGAGCGGAATACTTTATAGAGCAGACCGACCTGTAGTTTCCGTTACATGCCTGCATATTACATCCTTGAGGTGTCTCTCTTCTTTGTTGTCCAGGCTTCGTCGGGATTGCAAATAGGAGGGATAACTGAAGGTACATCATTCTAGATTTAGCACATTTGGAGACCTAAACTTACAACAGCGTCTTTCCATTCCTTCCAGCCTGTAGTGTGTACAGGTTATAGGCTAAAAATCAGAGTTCTCACAGCCAGTTGGACTTTTTGTCATTAGAATTTGAAATGCTCTCGAGTTTTCAGTGAATTGTATCACTACGTCTGCTCCAACATCTCTCCTTGCATGCAGATCTCTTGAAATATTACTGCAACAGATCTTCTCGCAGACTGTTCTCTTGAACTAGACACGCAATAGTTGTGATTATTTTAAGTGAAAGCAACCTTGGCACGGAGCTAATTCTGCTGCATGGCTGTGTTTTGAAAAAGATTGCATATTTCCGCAAGTATGGATTTACTTTCCAGCGGCTCTCAGCACTGTTTTCTGTTATGGTGCCTTGCAGAAACAACGCAGAGAAGATTACCTCGCCCGTCAACAGGTCGAAGGCGGAGAGTCTTTATGAGATTACGAGTTGTGAAAGTACGTTTGCGCAACCGATCGCAGTACTCAAAACTTGAAAGATCGAAGGAGTGGTGATAGTGTACGTCCTATGATGTCAAAGAAGACCATTTCATGCTCACGCAGGCTACTGCAAGATGACATCTGGTGGACAATTCCCATGTGCTTGAGAGTATCGCTGCAGGTGCTGCTTGGACTTTCATGGAGTTTTGATAGGAATCTGCGTGCTATATATTCTCTCGGTTCAGTGGAAATTCCGTCTTAGTTGTTTCACAGAGTAGTAACTTCTGACTCCTAAGAATGTCGATGACATTCATCAGAATGACCAGGATATAATATCTGCAATTACCTTGCCGCGGTGGACAGTTATACATAAATGAATGAGTTAATGAGTTGTAATATTTGATAAATGAAGCGAACTGCCCGAATGCTCTTATATTACAAGTTTGGAACTTCCTCCGTTGCAAACACTGTACACGGAAATCTATCAGGACATAGGCGAAACCTTCAGAACTAAATTACACTCGCCGTCTAAACCCGACCATCTAGTTTACAATATTTACCAAGTGATGCGGTTGTCAACGCATAAATGACAGATCTAACGATTGAGTTCTTCAAGTATCTTGTAATTCCCTTCGGCAAAATCTTTCGCGACCTTCTGGAGCTCCTTCTTTACCTTCTCGGGAGAGAGGAGATGCAGATCTTTCTTAGGCCCAAGTAATCGAGGAGAGTCAGGGAAGTTAAACTTGTTGTACCATGTAGTTGAGTGATACTTACCCGCATCAAACGCACAGGCAGCCGCCTCCTCTGTGTCGAATGTACCAAGCCACACTTTCTTAAGTGAAGACAAAACCCTGATCTCTGAACCCCATTTCCCGTTTCGTCTCCGAACCCCCATGAACCTTTTGAACCCAGTTCTTGCCGGTGCACGTCTTCGGAATCTCCGCATCCTCGACATCCATTTACAAGCAGAAAATATCCGCTTCATGACACGCCAACCTCGCCTCCCCATGTATTGGTCATGTTCTTCCTCGTCGATAATGCAATTTTCGACATACCAAACATGCAGTGACCAAGTGGAGGAAGAACCTCCAGCATCTCTGATGCCCTCGGACATTGCACCAGAATTGGGCTGCAAGCCCTTCGGGTCATGCCACAGCTCAGAGATCATATCATCACATTCATCAGCACTGACTTCAACATATTCACTGCCAGGCAAGGGATTGAACGAGTCCGATGAATACAAATCACGATCCTCCCGATTAGTCGTCGGTAGTAGGAGACCGTAAGGATGTTGGGGTACGTTGCAACTTGCAGAATCCAGCAGCATCGAGTAATCTGAATCAGTGCGTTGCAGAAGAGGAGTCTCATCTTCATCTTGTGCCCAATCCAACTCTCCCTGAAATCTCGACAGACCTCGTTCGCAGGATGAGAGAGCTTGCCAGTCCCCCGAAGTTTGAGAATCATAAAACTGGGTAGGAGTTGATGATCCCTCAGTAATGTGGTGTCTGTATGCCAAGTCTGATGCACCACTCGTCCACAATATATACTTCTCGCAAAACCTCATCAAGTTACGGTCTCTCAGTCGACGTAGCCTATCTTTGAAGCGCCCAACGGTGTGCAACTGTCTGACCAGCATCCCCCATAGGAATGGCTTCTTTCCTGTCATGACTAGCCTCAACCCTTCTTGACCTGTATCAAATATCCGAACATTCACCAGGCGGTGAGCACACCACAAACAACCCGAAAACCCTAGAAAAAACCTCTGAATCAGTGTAGCATGTACAAAATTACAAATCCCCGCACTCGATCACCAGGAATGAGAAGAAACACACAATTTCTTTCAATGAACAGATAAACGACCTGCGGTATTACCGAATGTATGACAAGGAATGTCGGCAACAACGAAGCTCACAACGAGTGGCGACCAATTTTTCGGACTCATTTGCAGACAGTTTTACTACGAAAAAAATGCATTGTCCAGCATCAAGGAGGAATCACTAGGGTAGCATACACCTAGAAGATCATTTTACAAAAAACATTTAAATACCTGTTGAATCATTAGTCACCACGGTCTCTGAACTTTCAAGGCGTAAAAATCGAAAAGCAACTAAAGAAAAACTCTCAGTTGACGAAGATACACACTTGTCTGTGAGCACCAATACAAGATTGAGGTGTAGCATGAACTATCTTCACACAAACCCACAGCCAAACCTCCACACAAACACCGACAGCTCTAAATAATAAACTTCGGAGCAAGACTTTACCAGATGGTTCTGCGTCTCTAAAGATGCTCTGCTCTTCGCACTGAACTGGGTCACTCGAGGAAATGCAGCTACACGATTTCACCTCCACAGGCCAAGATTGCCGTCAGCTAGCAATCCCCCGCTCGTTTGTCAGCAACAACACTTCCACCCGCTAATCATACCACCTCGACTCCCGCACAGGCTAAGGGAAAAAAATAACAACGTCGCCTATTGCGCTACCATAATGTAGCAACAAGTCTTTCCGATGAAGAGAGGAAAACCTTGGAAAGAAGCGCTCCAGAATGAGAAACATCAGCGTGGTCTTGACCGAGTTAAATTGCTATCATCTTTCCTCTTCTGCTGACATGGATGAAATTCAGGGCCACGTCTTCAGGGCAGACAATTTGCACATTCTGATTGGTCACGAAGTTGACTCCATGTTTGACTGCCGCTGACTGGGCACTGGAATGGAGAGAACGAGCAGCCTTATTGTCAATAATTAGTGGGGCCTCATGAAATGGTAACTTGGGCACTAGCAGAGAAATTTCCCGTCTCTACTTAAAATGTATAATATAATTATAATCCGCATTTTTTTTGTTGTGCCGACTTAGGTAGGTCTGTACACGTAGAAGCCTAATTTCAAAGGCAGGAAAGAAAGTGGAATTGGACTGGGCTTTTACTAGATGGTTTTAATCCACCCGGAAAAAACTCAACCTCACACAACCGTGCCCCGCCAACATGGCCCGATCTGCCCCTCAAAAGTCGATCAGCTGCCCAAGTTACCCGGTTGCTGCCCAGATCTTGCCGAAAAATCTGCCCTCTGCCCGGCGCTCACCACAATTATCCAGCCCGCTGCCCCAGTCGCTGGCCCGCCCTGAGTGCCCTGCCCGCCAGCAGGTGCCTCCAGCCTGCTTGCTGCAGCGGCGGGCCAGTCTACAGCTGCAGGCCTTAACCCTGGCCAGCCAGGGTTAGGACCCGCAATATTAAATATATTTTATTTATTGAAATATAGTTTTAATAAATCAAAAAAATATATTATAATTATTATATTATTATACTATGTAACTTATTAAAAAATGCATTGCAATTATTAGTTAATACATTGTAAGCATTAAATTAAATGATAGAATATACTATTTAAATAATAAGATTAATATATTGTACATTCTAGATTTAATGCAAGTTTAATCAAAAAATAAAAACTTCTATTCTAATAAATGGTAAGAAATTAAAAAGTTTTTAAAATCTTTATTTGAGATTAGTAATTCCAAGTATAAAATAGAATTATTTGCTTCTAGAACTTGAAACATAATGCTCCTTTAAAACAATTTGGATCTTCTTATACTAGGCAACTTGTGCAATTTTTTTGCAAGTAGCATTGACAATGATCATTAACAAGGCCCATAGTCAAACTCTCAAGATTATTGGCTTATATTGATACATAGATAAGTTTTTTTTTTTTTTTTTTTTTTTTTTTTTGTTGTTTTTATGAACATTGTTTTTTAGAAATACTAAAGTCTTGTTAAAAGGGAGTCACAAAGGGAGTCACAAAGGGAGTCACAAAGTTAACATGCAACATTGTTCACAACAAAACACATTAACAATCACATTAACCTGCTTGCAACTTAGTAATGTTTTCATGTTCCACAGCAACTTTCACAAAAGCACATTAAAATTGCTACACAACCCTAGAAAACATTACATAACATAGACGGTTGAAACAACAGTTGAGAAACATTTTCACACTTTACCTGTGCAGTAAACACAAACAAGCCCATGGGGCATCCTAAAATTTATTATAAAATTTAAAACTTATTATAAAAACACAGCCATGGGGAAAAGCTGCTTTCACTTTAAAGAAAAACTTTTGAACGGTCTTGCCACTTTTTTTTCCCTCACAAACTTTGAAAGCTGACTTTGTAAGTTTCGGAGGATGCAAGCGGTGGAGGTTCGCATGCGGGGCCATCGTCCAGGTTCCCTTTCAACGCACTTGTAGCGCATCGTTGATCGAGACTTTCCTCGATTTCCTTCGCATTTTGTTGTAGCATCGTGTGTTCCGCTGATGGGTTTCTGAACACACCCCCAATTGTTGTTGTTGGTTTTATTTCACAAAAATGGCTGGCTCTCAAGCTTTCGGGTTCTTGCGATGAAGTGGTGGTGTGTGCCGGGAACTGAATCTTCTCGGGAATTATCATCTTTCTTGTCGTTGATAGAGGTATTGTGGCAATGGCGACGCCAATTAGGTTAAGAGTTTGATCCTCGTTTGAGAGCGTCTTTGTTTTTTTTTGTTTTTTAAATATTCAAGCTTTGAGATAGATGCGCTGTGGGTGGAGTGCAGTAGAGACGGCGGGAATTAAGCTGGTCTGGAGCTTTTACTGTCGGACTAGTATTGCTTTCTCTCACTCTCCTCTGTCTTCTGCGCTTTAATGTCGCGGTTCTTTTCGGCATCTGTTACTTCTTCCAATTTATTCTCGAATGTCTATGTTGTTATTTCTCATGTAGTCCTGCCATTACACACTTGCTGCTGTGGAAATTCGGGAGGCTAGTTTTGAATTTTCGATGGTTTTAATGTTGTTTCAGAGATTCCCGGTGGAGCGAATTATTCAGAAAATTCCAGAAATAGGGCTTCTTTTATGATAGTTTGACCATCAAGGTCGCCAATCTGCGCAGGATCCTTGCCCCATGTTTTAATCCGATTTTAAGCAATTGCAGAGGAAATCGCCAAGGTCGGTGGTCGATTTTAATGTCGTAGCTTTGGATTCCAAACCATTGTAAAGGAAATTCTGAGGTCGGTTTTTGACGTTGATTTAGTAAAGTTTTAAACGTCTGGTCTAGATGTTGGTATGTTCGTGTCGTATATCGCTGATCCTGGATTCTCTGTGTATGCCCGCTGCTATTGTGAGTGTGTTTTACGTCTTTTGAGAAGATCCTTTTGTAAGTTACAATCACTTTTGCAAACAGCGACCAAAAAATGATAGGAACTCTTGACCTAAGAAATTATTCTTGAATTGGTGGTCCTGAGCACATCACTTGCAGTTGTGTATATCGATTCAACGCTAGTAACGTCATAGCTTGCTTGGTCATTGACTTCGCATGCTGCTTTAGAGGGTTGGATTTCATGACTTTCATTAGGGAGGGAAAATGACGCTACATGTCTCTTGTGAATATTGAATCTGTCAGCAGGGACGTAGCAGAACAGACAACGTGACCGTGTGATAACAGATTGTTGACAAAATGCACTTCAGGAGTTTTGAAGAATATTGGCCTTTCTATGTCAATCAACACACAAGAGTATCGACACGAAGATGGCACTTCTGTGCGACCGGCTTTGCAACTGTATTTACTATAGCTGGAATTGTAATAAAATGGTGGCTTCTGTTCTTTGCTCCTCTGTTTGGGTTCGGGCTTGCTTGGTACAGCCATTTCTTCATTGAAGGCAACACACCGGGCTCTTTCGGTCACCCTGTATGGTCCTTTATTTGCGACTACAAGATGTTTATCTTGATGCTTACTGGCCGAATGGATCGTGAAATAAAGCGGCTAGGGAAAAGGCCCATGCTTCAGGTTACTTAACGAATTTTTTCTCCATTGAAGGTGTTTTTTTTTTTTTTTTTTTTTTTTTTTTTTGGTTGTACATAAATGGTAAAGAATTTTCTGCCATTGTACGTGGTTCCATAGTGTGCAGTCAGATTCAGTTTGGAGAAGTAAAATTTGTGTTCTGTTTCCTGTTGTTATGGTGGTCGCTTTGCCATCCTCTAGAAAAGCAGACCGACATTGGGTCGGTTTTATAAGTGTAAAAAGAAGAAGCCTCCTAGCAGACTTCTCGACTGACTATTGTATTATATAGCTTGATGCCAGATGCATCACATGTGTCTGGAGTTTGGATTTATAAACTCACTGATTTTGGTGTTTTATGGTTCATGATTTTGCAATAAAGAACGTCAGAGGCCTTGTGCCTATCCTTAGTCATCCCAAGTTTACAACATATATTGTTACAGCCCTTCTGAAATTACAGCCTTGTTATTATTGGTGTTTGTTTACTTGTAAGTACACCTGTCTAAGCTACACGTGGGCGATCAATTTGACAAGATTATTAACAGTCAGGTCACTAGTCACGAGTATCGGTGTGCTCTTGAAAAATGTTCATATACAGTTCGAACTTGGGGTTAATTCAGGAGGATGAATACATGGCCGGAAGGAGATACTTCGATGCCAAGCAAGAAAGTGGGATTGTTCTACGGCGACAAACTCCCCGAGGCCGTTGAAGCTCTCCGTTGTAGGATGGTCGACGATTCTTGGAATTGTGCATTGTGGAGTGGAGTGGGCTTGTTAGTTGTACACATGCTTTCAACTGGGCATTTCTGTGGACAGAACTCAAGACCTGAGCTTTTGAAGATGTCACTCGGTGGCCTCTTCCTTGCTCGATTCATCGGTACTGCACTGCAAAGCCTTGGCGATTACATATTAAGTACTCACTTGGAATGGTGATGTTTTTACATGACTGGCTGTGTCTAAGAGTGGTTCAAGATATTGTTGTGGAAGTTGTGTCTATGGATTCTGTCGCTGCTTGGTCACCACAATTTGCAGGTGCGTCTAAATACATATGTTTATGTATATGTATATATATATATATATATATATATAAACCAGAATGTGTCTTTTCCGTGCTTTAATATCATCTTCTTCTTAAAGCAAACCCTGCATGTTACAACGGCTACCCAATATTGAAGGTCCTCAAGATTTGTTGTGGGAGTTATTTTACACAGAAAATCTTCTAGTTCGAAGAGCAGACCATCTCTATGTTCTTTTCATCGAAATTGTTTGAGTCGGTGTCAACGTGGGAGTTATCTCAGTAAAAACTGTTTGATTCAATGACCTGCAGAAAACTTGTGAACTTGTGGGGAGTCTACTTGATCCATAAGCGAATTTGAAATTGGAATTTTATCACAAGAATCTGGATTTTCGATGCCATGTGACCAGCCAACTTACGGGAGAATGTCGTATTCACAAATTAGTGTACGCTTTTGTACCCTTTTAAGCTTAGCCCAGAGTGTTTTGTGATCCTTTAAGATAGGTGAGTAATGAGACCTTGATCTTATTGAAATTTTAAAGCATTATCGGATGATTTGATGGACACCCACATTCGTTAACATGAAATGTGGCCAGGTTTTTGTGATCAATAGGATGAGTGATGTGATTTGTCAAGCTCACTAGTGTTGAACTGTGTCTTATCTGACAGACTTCAATGTTCTATGTGCAAGTTGTAACGAGTTCGTAGGGCACTTTTCATCACAACATAGCCCGAGGATACTATGATAAATGGAAGTGCCATCGAAAGTACTCCCATGCATTTTTGGTATGATCTGCTTCTGCTCATCTAAGTGCTTGTAGAATCACCAGACTTGCCTTTAGCTTCAATACTTGAAAACTGAGGTCGAAATTGAGATCCAGGATGTAATTTTTCATCCATAATGAGATGTGAGCAAAGATCCCACTCAAACCTGATTTCGAAGTGTAGCAAGACATTTCCTACATTCTGAATCAAATACTTGATTGAATTTCAGTCTGCGTATTGATGTGCCTTATGTACGACTGGTTGTATTGCCACAGAAGATTTATGTAGGATTATTTTTGTCTTCTCTTGGTTATTTATTTCAAGTTTTATCAAAATTATTTGTTGTAATTTTACCAACACCAACATTGGTCACAGAATTCTGATTTCAAAACCAAAGAAAATATAAATAAACTAAAAGTAATGTTTGGCTTTAAATGAGTTTTAGGTTATGTGATTAATTCAAAAAATATAGTATAAAAATGTAAGCTTGCTTGGTTGAAAAAAATGTTAATAATGTGCTAGAAAGAATCATATGTACTCATTTTATCATGCCATTATACATGTGCAGATCATAAAAAAAAATCATGTCCTTTAAGTCAAATTTATTTTTATTAACTTTGTTCTGGATAATTTTAATCATGATATTTTATTACTTAACATGTTTTTAACTTTAAGGTTATAAATAAAATATTCTATAATAATTTGTATAAACAAAATTGTACAATTTAAAACATAATTGCATCAAATAAACAAAGATCCATATACGTTCAATAGCATAAATATTGTCTTCTAATATATTTTAGAACATTTTAAAAGTATTTCTTAATTTTAAAAATATTGTAGAAGCTAAAATGATACACTTACATAAATTTGTATTAAGATAGACTGAATAATAAAATTTTATAAGTATGCATTCATTTTAAAAAAAAAACTTTACAAAATATTTTTAGACTTACAGTTAAAGATGTAAAAGAAAAAAAAATTAAGATTGTTCTTGCTTTTATAAATTTTACTTTAAATTCTTATAAAATTTCTTCTTTATTAGTCTTTAAACATGTTAGAAATATATGCACACTCCATTGCATTGTTTTTCTCAAGACCTCTTTTGTGAAGAATCATATATTTTGAAATTAGAGAGGTATTTTTTAAAAATATCTTGTAAAAATTAGCTGAAAAATAGAGTTTATACATAAATGTTAATGTACATGTGTCCATGTATATATCACTTTATTACATGTGAAATGTATACTTGTAAATTGGTATTGAGGCAACCTTATTTAAAATCTATATTTGTAAAATATATCAATCTTAATGTTAAGATACTAATAGCACATATTAAAATTTTTTAATATAAAAAATATAATATTTCTATATTTATTATATTCTAATATAAATAGGATATTACTAATACCACCACAATTTTTACTAATGCCACCACAACTTGCCACCCACTCAATATATTTCTTTAGTTCTTTTAATTCTAATATAAAATTCTATTAATATATCTAATTTATATTTTTAAATATATAAAAACTAAATATGATTTTAATAAAAATTTAATAATTAAATAGAAATAGATTTTTTTATTTAAATTTGTAGTAAAAAAAACTTATTCTTATTTTTAAAATATATATATATATATATATATATATATATATATGTATATATAATTAAAAGTATATATAATTTTTTATTTAGCATTGACAAAGGATGTCAAAACAATAAGATATTTGCAAGTTAGAGCCATTAGAAAAACTCAATGTAAATATCTTTTAGTGAAGTTTATATGTGACCAAGATGCAACCAAGTAATTTGGCCATTATCAAAGAAATTCTATCAATATTTAATATAAATAAGTAAATAATATATAAATATATTTTAAAATAATACAATATAATTTAATAAAATGGTATTAAAAATTAGATTATAAATCATTGTGGATTTTGGAGAAAGAAATTAAAAAATTAAAAAATTAGAATAAATATCTAAGATAATTATTCTTAATAATAATTATAATAATAATCAAAGAAGTAATATTCTTTATAATTAGTGGAAATAGGATGCAAAAGATATTATTCTTGTTTAGTAGGAATAGATGTGCATAGTGTAGAATTAATATTATTATATAATATAAAATCTTTAATTTTTCCTTAACTAATTAAAGAAGATTTTATAAAGTATGTAAATAGATAATATAAAATTTTGTCTATACTCATATATATATATATACAGATATGTTTTATTTTTGATTTTGAGTTAGAACTATCAAAATTTATCTAATAAAAATATTTAAAATAATACTATAATTATGATAATTTATTATAATCTAATCTAATAAATTATTAAAGTGTATAAATATAAAATATTTATATAGAATTTATATAAATAGAAATTCTTAAGAATAAATAAATTCTTTAAAAAATAATAAGATTTTTAAATTATAATATATATATATATATATATATATATATAGTATAATTATAAATTTAATTGATACAATTGAAATTAAAAAATTATTTGATTATACTTAGAAAGTTATATGTAACAATTAATTTTTTAGAATTTTTGTAAGATGTTAAAATTATACCAAAAGATCTAATAATATTTTTTCTTACTATAAGCACATTGTCAAGGATCTTTGATGAACTAAATTGTATCAATACCACCTTAAAATTTTTTAGCTTCTTTAATCATTTACAATTCATTTCTAAAAGTTCTAAAGATTCAATTTTTAAAATAATTTACCTAAAAGCTATTAAAAATTATTCTTTTGACTATGGTTTAATCTTTAATTGTATTATTTGAGTCCTACTAATTTTTACAAGTAGCCTTAATATAAATGAGATATATTTTAAGAACTGTTTTATAAAGATTAAAAAATATATATATATATATATATATATATATATATATAGTTTTTATATTGAATACTATTACAAGATATAATAGTATTAAACAATATAGAATTATAAGATCATCTTGTATTAACTTTGGTCTTTATATTGGTTGGAGAGATATTCTATTAATAATAACTATCAAAGTTAGAAGATACACAATTTAAAAAAGTGGAACAAAAGAAATTGATACCTTCTAATTTGAGATCTAGACATCTCTTTGTAGGACCTTTGATTTAGACTTCAACATATAAGTGTCTTTTAATCCAAAATTCAAATATTTCCTTGTAGGACCTATGGTCCAAATTTCAATACTATAGATAAAAGTCTAGTAGTTTGAAGTTAATATAATTCTTTAAACGATTTGGTCAAATCCAAAAATCAACTTCAAAAAGTTCTCAAATAAGATAAACTTGAATTGGCATTGTTTTGCAAAATTCTCTATACAATTAACTTCTATCAAAATGAATAAGTTGAAATAAAATCTTGATTGAGAAAAATTCTTCATTGACTACATTTATAAGTCAAGTTAAAAACAATATCATTTTGATTAGTACAAAAAAGTAAGAGAAGAAAGAAACAATATCAAATTAAGTCTAAAAATAAATAATTTGGATAAAATATAAGATTTCAATAAGATCAACAAAAACACCAAAGACAATAGAGTTTCTTCAACTTAGATTTATTGTACACTTATACTACTTCTACTTAATAATAGCAACTAGCTATTTATATAAATAGCTATTTTATTATTTTATTTTAATCTATTCTAATCTAGATATTTGATATTATATTATAATATAGCTATTGAATAAAAAAAAAAGAAAAAGGATTATATTATAAAAGAGCTTAATTAAAAATATAAAAGCAAATTACTTTAGAAAACATAGATAAAAGATAGGAAAGTAGTAAAAATAAATTTAATGCTGCTTTTTTGTTAAAAAGACTTCTACTTATTTTATTGAGAAATAAATAAGGTAAAATAAGGTAGATTAATAAAAATACTATTATAAGCATCTTTAGATTAAAATAAAGAATAGGTTCTAGCTAAAATTATCTAAAAAAATCTTAGATTGATATCTAAGGAAGGTTGATTGTGAACAAAGGTGACAACTAGATTCCAAGACATAAAACCACGCGCTCTCAGTCAATAGGGGGGTTCTTTTGTTGATTAAAGAGTAGGGTTGGAAAGTAAACTTGATAGGATTTCTTTGGGCATTGGTTTTAAGGTTTTTGATTTTGTAATGACTTTGTGAGAGCTATGCAAGTAGGATTCTATTTAGATAACTTTGATTTTTGAGAAATAAAGTAGATTTATATTTTGGAGAATTTTGTGAGTTTTGTAGCAAATCTATAAGTGAAAATTTGAGAGTTTGTCAATATAGTTGGATTGAATGTATATTATAAATTTTAACTTAATTAGATGGTAAAATCAAAGGTTATTAAAATTCAAGTAGATTAGGATCTTAGAAATTAGATTTTAAAGGTCAATAAGGATTTATTGTAATTTTGAGCAATTTGTCCATCAGATTGAAATTCTTTTTTCTTAAATTAATAATTGACTTAATTTTCAATATTTATGAATTTTTTTAAAAGAAGTAAATAATGAAAAAAAGAAATATTGACACTAGAAGATTAATATCAAGGTTAGAGAAGAAAGACAACCGATACTTAAGCAAATTAGGAGTTTTTTCTTCTAATTTATAAGTCTAATTCTCTTCAAATTTTATGTGCTTCTTGTCAACTAGTAGATTGAGAAGTATGAAAATTTTGAATGAGGATTAATAATTAATTTAATAATTACTCAGGTTTTAAATCTATAATAAGATTTAATTAGGATTAATTAGAATTCAATTATAATTTGATTAGAATTTAATTAGAATTTATTTAGAATTTCTATAGGAATTGATTCGGATTTAATTAGGATTTGATTAGAATTTAACTAGGATTTTTTAGAATTTACTTAGGATTTAGTTAGAATTTAATTAGGATTTATTTAGGATTTATTTAGGATTTATTTAGGATTTTTTAAAGATTATTAGGATTTTTTAAAATTTCTTTGAATTGATTAGGATTTTTTTAGAATTTAATTAAGGTTTTTAAAGATTATTTAAGGTTTATTTAGAGCTAATTAGAGTGTGATGAGATATATCTAAGATTTTTCTAAAGTTGATAAGATGTACTTATTAAAATTATTCAAGATTATCAAAAAGATGTTTCTAAATATCTTATGCATTGTATTTGGGTTATAAATCCAACTTCAAGGTAAAATCAAACCTTTCTATAGCCAAATGCCTAATATATTTTTAAGCTGATTTTATATAATATGACACCAATTCTTAAGTAGGTTGGATCTTTTTGGCTCATTTTATATTTATAGTCTAAATTTCAATCTAATTTAGTTCAAATGTCAAGTAAGTCCAATTAACCTTAAATTTCTTATCTGGACCCTATTGGTCTAGATTTGTCTACAATCTAAATTCTATCGATCTAAATCTAATACCAAGTTAATTAAATTGCTTAACATCTTGAAGTAAGTATTAAAGGATTAAAGTTTTTACTCATAATAAATAAAGATGTGATGATATTGAGCTATTATGAAGCATAAAAAATATAAAAATATACAAAAATAATAATTTTAATTTTAAATTAAAAAAACCAAATTATTATTATTGATTGTATGAAGATAAAATTATAATTTATTTTTTTATTATATTATTATGTCTACATTATTTATATGTTGATTAATAAAAATTAGATTTGAACAAGAATCTATAATAATTAAGAATTATTTTTTTCAAATAAACTTGTCTTAAAATTAAATGACCAAAATTTAGATTTTTTTAATCAAAATTTTTAAAATAAAATGATTTTTCTTAGATCTTTAAAAATATTATTAAATTTGAATTAAAATTAAAAATATCAAAAATATTAAAAATATTAAAAATATTAAATATTAAAAATATTAAAAATATTATTAAAATTTTTAAAATAAGAATATTATTACTTATAATTATAATTTTTAAAAATATTTATTTAAAAAAATATTTATTAATAAAGTCTTTTAGAAGCTTTACATTAGAAAATAAATTTTATAATATCTTTATTATCTTTATTTAAATATCTTTTTTATTTATTCTTAATTTTTTTTTAAAAAAAGAAAAAGCTTATTTTAATAATTTCATTAAATTAATTTTAATAGGATTTATTTCATGATTATTATAATTTTATTCTCTTGTATATATTTTTTATTTTTTATTATATATATATATATATATATATATATATTGATAAATAATAAATATGTTTATTTTTTAATATTATAATTCTTATACAAGGAACTTATTACATGTAAAATTGATTACATATTTTTAATCTAATACCTTTATTACTTAATCAATCTAATTTTTAACTTTATTATTGATCTTTTATAGAATGCTATTATTCTAATTTTACTTAAATTTTATTTTGATTAATATATTTTAAAAATAAAGCTCTATTTTGATTTAAGATCTAATAATTGTACTAAAATATTCCAAACTTTCTTGCTCTTTGTAATATTGTCATCTTATATTATGCTATTTATGTCATACTTTTTAATTGCCTCTTAGTTGTTAATAAGATAGGATCACAAATTAAAAGTCTTTCCTTTTAGAATAGAGCTTTGGATAAGATTTATTGGGATAAATTAGAAGTTGTTCTTATTTAATTCTTTAGTGATTCTATTAGATTTTTAGAACCTACTTAAAATTATTGGTGAACTTAGATTATTTTATTATACCACCAACCAATTAAAAATAATTAAGAATAAGTCTATACATAGAAATATTGATTATAATTTTTTTTTTATGCATTTCAACAAGTTATTATGAAATTGAAGAATCATTATATTCTTCTTGTAATAAAATATGTGATATTTATTTTTATTTCTTCTTTTTTCATCCATCAAATTCAATTAGAGGTTTTCTAAAAAAATATTTGTACATATGTATGTGTGTGTGTGTGTCTATATATATATATATATATATATATATATATATATATATATGTGGTGTTTTTTATGTATTCATCTATTTAATTCAAGTTCTTGTTGGTTTCTTCGTGAAACCTTGTCTTGATTCAAGTCTCTTGCTGCCAAGGACATGAACTAGAAAAAGATGCATAATCAAATGGAACTGTATCAAAGTAAAAATCACAAAATGGGAATAAGAAAGTATGTATATTCAAAGAAAATTAGAATGGCTATTGACAAAGATTAGAAACATGAAGACTCTTGAAACTAGTATAACGAAGGAGTTATGAGTGAAGATAACTCTGCTTCTCTATAAATACTATCTAGGTAAGAGGCGGTGATATAAGGCACCATGCGTGTGTTGCAAGACATATAGTACTTGGCTTGTTCCATAGTCTCGCGTTGGTGTGATGGCTGAAAACATTCACATAGAAGCTACCAACATGTGCGCTATGTGGCTAGTTTGTTGACCAAGTTTTTAACCTACCAATCACCTGTAGACATGTATAAAGGTAATTTCGTGTCTATAAAGCTTCTAAGAAACTTCTCTATCAGATATTATCAAATCAACTTATTTTATCTACTTCTATTGGTCTATTATTACTTAGGTAATTTATTGGAATAAATCTTATGTCCGTGACATTATCCTCCTTCTAGGGACAAGTTCCACGAGGAGCAGTGATTATATGTTAGTCTCCAACTCGTGGTATTGCTTGCCGCATCACTACGATCTTTGTTACGCTGAAGGTAGTTGATAGGTCCTTTCGACCATCGATAATGTCGCATACTAGGGCCGAGAGGACCGCCTATTGTTACGATCATTGAGGCCTTCATAACTTCTTTCAAAGAAAACATTAAGAACACCATCAGGAGTAGTTCCTACCTCTAAAAGTATCACCAAACATCGAGAGTCTCTTCCAAGGTCATGATACCAAACACGTTGTATTTTGCCATCAATCCGAGGAAGGACATGTCGTTCTTGAGGATCTTCATCTCTGTTCCGTCATCTTGAAGGTTGTGATAGTCATAATGTCTTATCCGATAAATCAGCAAATGATGGCTCTTGAGCTGAATTTGCTGATTGTTGATCCTCCATCTCTTTAGTACAAATAAAATCTAATGACAAATAATGATACAAAGTAGGATAAAACCTCTATAGAACGTGCCTTGCTTTATAACAAAGATTTTCTTGAGTATTTATCTTGGTTTTGATGGATGTCGTCGATGAAATGCATTAAATTTTATTGATGCATTTGTTAGATTCTTTGATGGCTCCCATGTACGTTCACTAATATCATATCCGAGCCAATGCACAAGATATTCCAGTCGATTTCAGCGCTGCTTTGAATCCAAAATCTCTTCAACCTCGAATTCTTCATTGTTGTCTACTTCTACAGGAGGCGATGGCATTTGTCTTCTTCCTTGTATATCCATTGTCTTGTATGGCTTGAGTAATGACACATGGAATACAGGATGGATCTTCATGGACTCCGATAGGTGTAATCGATATGCAACTAAATTGATTTGTTCAGAAATAGGAAAAGGTCCAAGCCTACGATAGTCCAACTTATCACAATGATGAGTAGTTTTGATATTGTGACGAAGTAACCATACCTTGTCTCCCACATTGAATTGTGGTTGTTCTTTGTAATACACATCTGTATTTGTTTTTTGTCGTTCTTGAGCTTCTTTTAACTGCACTTTCATTATTATATTTAGCTCTGACAAATGATTTGCCAAATCTTCTGCTGTTGGATTATCAACTTTTGAAAAGTCAAAAGCATCAAGTCGTGGATGATAACCATAATTGGCGAAGAAAGGTGTTTGTTGCATAGAAGAATGTATCGTATTATTATAAGCAAATTTTGCCAATGGCAGAAGAGCTATCCAATCATCTTGTTGATAGTTGATGGTACACCTTAAATATTGCTCCAAGACTTGGTTCATGCGCTCTGTTTGTCCATCAATTTGAGGATGAAAAGTTGAAGATAATTTTATCTCTACTTTTAAGATTTTAAAAAGGGTTCTCTAAAATCTTGATACAAATTGAGTTCTCCTATCTGATATAATATCTTTAGATAACCCATGATAGCGATAGATATTATCAATGAAAAGCTTAGCTGTTTCTTCACTTATGATTGATTTTGTGCATGGCACAAAATATGCCATCTTGGTGAATCGATCTACTATCACAAATATAGAATCATAAGATCTTGAGCTTGGAAGATCTGTGATGAAATCCATAGAAACAGAAGACCATGGTTGTTCTGGAATAGGTAATGGCTGAAAAAGTTCAAAAGGTCAATGATGAGGAATCTTTGATCTTAAGCAGATATCACATGATTGTACAAAGTCTTTGACTGCCTTCCACATTTGAGGCCACCAAAAATCTCTTGATATAAGTTCCAAAGTCTTATTATATCCAAAATGTCCTGCCGCTAGAAATCATGACATGCTTGAAAAATACGTAAATGTACTTGTCCTTCTAGAACATATAGGCATCTTTCAAAATATAATAGATTATTTTTGAACTCAAATTTAGAATCATGAGACTTGGAAGAATTATTCTTGATATCATGAACAAGAGGGTCTAAGGACATACTTGACTGAATTTGCTTGAGAAAAGTTGAATCAACAGTCAATGTTGATTTTATTGCTCGAAGATAAAACTGCTCTGGTTTCAAGAGAACTATTTTTTATTGCTCAAATGCTGCATCTCCTTCTTTTGGTGCAAAATAAGAACATCTAGAAAGGGCATCGGACAAACCTTGTTGTTTTCCTAGCCGATAAGTGATAATGAATTTGAATCTTGACAAAGACATGCTCCAACGAGCTTGACGATGATTCAACATGCGTGTCGACATGAAATACTCGAGGTTCTTGTGATCCATATATACGGTGACTAGATTCAAAGTGCCTTCTAGATAATGACGCCATTCTTGAAAAGAATCCACGATTGCAAGAAGTTCTTTGTCGTGGATCTCATAATTGATCTCGGCTGCTGAGAATTTTCTTGAATGAAAAGCTATTGGATGAAGTTTGTCATCTATTCCCATTTGTGACAAAACCGCACCCAAGGCAAAGTCTGATGCGTCTGTTTCCATAAAAAACGCCTTGAAAAAATCTACACGATACAAGATTGGTGCAGAAACAAACGATGTCTTCAAAGCTTCAAATGCTGCTTCCGCTTCTTGATTCCATTGGAGTTTGTCTTTACAAGTCAAATGTGTAAGTGGACCTGCAACGCGAGAGAAGTCTTTGATAAAGATCCGATAATAATTGGCAAATCCCAAAAAGCATTGGACATCTCTTATTGTCTTTGAAATGTTCCAATTCATGATTGTTTGGACTTTCTTAGGATCCATCATGAGACCATCATTTGAAATAATGTATCTTAAGAAATCAACTTGAGTAGTGTGAAATACACACTTTTCCATCTTGGCGTACAATCCCGCATCTCTAAGTTTTTGTAATACTTGACGAACATGTATTTCATATTCTTTTATATTCTTAAAATAGATCAAAATATCATCTAGATAGCAGACAACAAAATTGTCTAAGAACTCACAAAAAACATCATTCATGAGATGTTGAAAAGCAGCTGGTGCATTCGTAAGTCCAAAAGGCATGACATTATATTCAAAATATCCGTACCTGGTTCGAAAAGCAGTTTTCCATTCATCTCTTTTTTTGATGCGTACTAGATTGTATGCTCCTCTTAGATCTATTTTTGTATAGATCCTAGCTTGATTCAACTGGTCAAGGAGTCCTGATATTAGAGGTAATGGATATCTGTTCTTGATTGTGATCTTATTGAGTCCTCGATAGTCAACACACATCCGCAATGATCCATCTTTTTTCTTCACAAATAGAATTGGAGCTCCTGTTGGAGATTTAGAATGGCATATGAAATTCTTGGCCAAATTCTCGTCAATATACGCCTTGAGTTCAGTCAATTCATCTTGTGATAAAGTGTAGATTGGTCCAAATGGTGGCTGAGTTCCTTCTTTAAGGTCGATTGAAGAATCATATGGATGATGCTCTGGAAGAATATCTGCATTTTTTTTTTCGAAAACGTCTTGATAATCTTGATACCGACTTGGAATGCTACTTGAAGTCTTTCTATCGTTGGAAATAGGTGTAGCATAAATGACAAAAGGTGATCTTTCTTCTGCAGCGTACAAGAAAGCTCTTGCATCTACAAACGCAGGTCAAATTCTACTAGATTTGTGATTTTTTACTTGATTAACTATATTGTTAGCTATACTTATAGAAAAGTTAAGAGTACGAGAAATCCAATCTATTTGAGGATTGTGTTTTTCTAACCATGATAGACCTAGAATAACTAGAATAGAAAGAGATCTAATTATGTTGAAAATTACGCAACTATTATGGCCATTTACTACTATATCTAGAGGAAGTGTTTCATGAGTAATATCTCCAGAAGATAAAAGATGACCATCTATGACTTCTACGTATACGGGTTTAGATTTTTGTACTATTTGTATTTTGTGGCTTTTAGCAAATTCTTCATCTAAAAAACAAGCCGAGGCTCTCGAATCTATAAAAGTAGAGGCTTTATAATTATTAGGTCCTAAATACACATCTATTATAAAACAAAGAGATGGTTGTGAATAGAGGATAGGACCTTCATTAGAAATTGTATAAGATCCCAGCCACATGGTCCTTATTGTGGCTGGACAAACTCGTTTTCCGACATATTGTCTTCTTTGACAGTCGCACTTCTCATCTTGTGGTTGTGTCATTTCTTTTGGATAATTTTGAGCAGTGTGTTTAGATTCTCCACCTTACAAGCATAATCCTTCTTGACAACGTCAAATCTTTTTTTATTTAGTAAGCGGCTTGAAACGTATAACATCAATTTGCATGTCCTCGACTTCTGAAGGTACATATTGAGAAGTCATTGGTGCTGCCATTGAATTGTAATGTCGCTGAGGTTCTCTTGTACAACTTTCAGATCTGAATTCGAAAAGTCGATTATTATACTTCATCGCAAAGTCTATTGCTTGACTCAATATTTGAAGATCGGATAAGTTCAACATCGATTTCTTTACTTCATATTGTAATCCTTAGAAAAATTGACTGATGAGTGTATCATCATCCCATTTGATATCGATTGCTAGTTGTCAAAATTATGAAGCATATAATGTCTATGATCGATTGCTAGTTGTCAAAATTATGAAGCATATAATGTCTATGATCGATTGCCTTGTCGTAGGATATGAAGCTTGTTGGTTGCAACACGAGTTGCATCATGTTCTCCATACATAGATTAAAATTCTGCTAAAAAAGCTTGTAAATTATCCAATATTAAATCACGTCGTTTCAGAAAAGATGAAAACCAAGATAAGGCAGAACCTGAAAGTAGTGTACCAATAAATCTGACTTGTGATCCTGGAATTGGAAAACTTTGCGGTTGCAATTCAATCACTAGTTGGACTTGGTTGATGAATCTTCGAAACTTGGATCTTGTGCCATCAAACTTCTTAGGTAGACCAATTTTTGATTCTCTGATGCTTGGACGATGTTCCAATGTAGGAGGAATTATATGGCTTGGTGTAGATGTTGAAGCAGCTCCAACCATATCTATATCTTCATTATTTGGTAACCTTGTTGCTCCTTGTGGAGGTATAGTGAGTTGATGCATTGCAAGCATCATTTCCCTCATTTGCTCTTGCATTTGTGCCATTGCACTCTTCATTTCGGCAAGCTCGGCCATGATAACACTTCAAAAAATATATAACACTACTCGAGATAAGTAATAGGGAGAACAAAGAAAACACTAGGAATAATATCAGTTTAGAAGAGATTAATCCGCAACTTCTAAAATGCTTGTCTTTTCAAGAAAAAAGGGGTAATCCACTCTTAAAATCAAGACACGACAAAGCTATGATATTATAAGTGTATTCTTGTCAATCTATCAAGGATATGAACTAGAAAAAGATGTATAATCTAATGAAAACTGTGTCAAAGTAAAGTCACAAAATAAAATAAGAAAGTATGTATATTCAAAGAAATTGAAACTATTTATCGCTTAAAGATCTAAAAACAAGAAGACTTTTGAATCTGGGGACCAAAGATTATAGTGAGCTGACAAGAGTGAAGAGTATTTCACTTCGCCTATACCATCTAACCAAGAGCTTTACGCCAAGGGGTATTCTATAAAAGGACCAATACACGTGTTTATCTCTTATATACAAACTTCAGACGTACCATAAGTTTTTCACATGCTGCTGGCCACAGATTTCTGGCTTGTTCTGACAAGCTACCAAATGCGCCAGACATTGATTTGCTATTTCATTTTGCTACCAACATGTGCGCCATGTGGCTACCTTGTTGACTAAGTTTCTAACCTACCAATCACCCATAGACATGTATAAAGGTGATTTCGCGTCTATGAAGCTTTTAGAAAGCTTCTCTATCAGATATTATCAAATCAACTTTTTTTACTTACTTCTATTGGTCTATTATTACTTAGATAATTTATTGGAGTAAATCTTATGTCCGTGACATTCTGGGCCATGGAAGCGTCGTCAGTGAAAAAGGAAGTGAGAGATATATTAGAGTTTCAATTATATAAAATCTTCGTCTTGAAAAAATATCGCTTGGAGCTCTAGCTCACCTCTCCGATGTTGTTTTTATATTCATCTGATTAATCTAGTTCTTGTCAATGCTTCTGAATTTCTTGTTTAAACTTCTAGTCTATATTCTACGTCCATGACATCTCCATATGTCCATTGGTTTCAGGGTGATAAAAAATAATCTTCCTATGGTCAATTTTAAATCGTGAGATCAAGTCTTCTATTACTTCGTTCAAAAAATGCCTGCCCCTTTCACTAATTAGGATTTTTGGACATCCATACCTAGTGATAATCTGCTCATAAAAGAACTTTATTGCTTGCTTAGCATCGTTGATCTTTACTACCTTTGCATCAACCCACTTAGTAAGGTACTTGGTTGCTACAACTATGTGCTTTATTCCACTAATAGAATTAGGATGAACTTCTTCAATATAATCTATTCCCCAATTTTCAAATGGGACTAAAGGTAACGACACATGGAGAGATAAGTTCATTTGAAGGTCATTTCTAGCATATCTTTGACATGCATCACATGTTTTAGTACACCTGAGGGCATCTTGGAATAAAATAGACTAATAATAAGCAGCTTTAAGGATCTTCTATCCTATCAATACTCTCAAAAAATGACCTCCACATGCACTATTATGGCATGCCGATAAAATGGTAGGAATTTCTTTTTCCATCACACATCGTGTTAATATTCTATCTATTCCACGTCAATATAATTTGCTCCCAACTATAATAAAATATCTACTATTAATTCGGACCTTCTGACGTTCTATTTTAGATAAATGAGAAGGTAAGGTATGGATGGTTAAAAATTTGGTAATTAATTCATACCTCCCTATTTAATTTATACATTAGCTACCCTTAACCAAGGTCTATCTAAAAGTAATGGATATGAATTTTTGCTAAAATGCATATGAATCACATGAAAAGTGGGAGAATACTCTTCACCTCCTATCATCATCCTACAACCACTAATTTGTCCGAGAGATATGTCTTTGTTTAGATTAGCCATGTTAATTACAAATGGAGAGGGATCAGTGATAATAAGTCTTAATTTTTTCATAGTTCTCATTGGCATAATATTCAAACTACTACCTCCATCCACAATAGTATAGGATATGATTTTATCCACTATAGACATCTCTAATTCAATTGCCTTTACCTCTTGTGCTACTTGAATTGTTGTAACATGAGCTGGGATTTTTGGTTTAGATCATTGTTATCTTTTAATGGAAAGGCTTATTTTAAAGCTTCTTCTTATTAGAGGATAACCTCCAATAATTGAGCAATTGTGATATCTGCCTTAATTTTTTTAAAATCTTCCCATAAATCATATAGCTTGACCTGTTGCTTGCCTTTAAGTTGAGTTAAAGGATTAAATTCAAAATTGAAAACTCTAGGTCCTTCCCACTCTTTTTTAAAAAGAAATTCCTTTGTTTGGATATTTTTCTTCAAGTTTCTTGGCAATCTACTTGATTTGGATTCAAGGGCTTGAGATACTTCTTTAAAATCTCTTATACTAGATATCGCTTTCTTCTATCGCTCATTTAAATTTTGGAAAGAAGCGAGAATCTTCAAAACCATTTTTCACTACTACCCAAGAGAGAGCAGACTAAAGGTATCGAAACCTCATTACACCACTAAAGTTCTAAGATATTGTGAAATTTTTAATCCTCTCAGAACCCTCATGTAAAATGTAAATTTCCTGCTTCGGTAAGACGGGCTGATCCCGAATATCGAATTTAAGGTTTTATTTTGAGATTTCAAACACCGATTCATGTAATCCCTGGCCATCATATTGTTGGCTATATTGAGATTGACCAACATTTAGAGGGATGAATCCTTGCTTAGTATTTAAATTTGAAGGATGATGTTGATTTTGATGATTATTGTTGTAGTCATAGAATAGATTTGGAGGTTTTAAAGTATTATCTAAACTAGGATTCCTTGCCCCTTTCAATTCATCTTAGGCTTGTTGATGATAATTCCTTTGTGAAAACTTCAAGGGGACTATCTTATTGGTTTATCTACATACCTCCGTAGGATAGACTCTCCTACAATTTCGACATATTACTTTATTTTTTATCCAATACTTATCATATAGGTGCCTTTTATCACAAAGATGATGCACCTCTTGCCATTGTCGTGATTGATTTTTAAAGCTTTGATTAGAATTCTCATGATTTTTTGGATGAGTGATAAGCCTTTAATTTCCTTGGTTCCTATGAGGTGTAATATAAGATTGTTGCCAATTAAGATTATGTTGATAATTTTGTAAGTTTGAACAAAATTGGCTAGTGTGCCCTAGTTGATTACATTGAGTACATCACAACCCTGAAGTGTGCCTACTAAATTCTATGAGATGTGGAGCCTGGTTTGGATTTTGGCTCTTAATTAAAAAAAAGCCATTCGTTCTTCCATGGTCTTTATTTTTTGTGCCAATTCATTCTGAAAATTCCTTTGACTTTGAAAAATTTCTTTTTTAAAGTCTTCCTTCTACCTATTCTAATCTTCTAGATATATCAATTCTAGAAGATTAGGTGGTAATCTAACCTCTAAAGGTGTAGGATAATGGATTGTAGGTTGAAATTGATTTTTTACAATTCCATAAGGGTGTTCTTGAGACTTATTCATATTTTGGGCATAAATTGATATAAAATTTGGAATTCTATGGTCTTCCTTCTTCTACATTATTTTCTGTTATTTGTCAATATTTTTAATCACCCATATTATATTTTTAATCTTAGGATCCTCTAAA
>JAWRVF010001485.1:0-65961 GCA_036785485.1 Physcomitrellopsis africana | reverse complement strand
TTGCTAATTCCATAGTCCTTTTGATAGATGAAATATTCCAATTGTCCATGTCTTATACGCGAATCCAATATTTCATCCACTTTATATTCCAGCACTTGATTGATTTCAATTGGGATTGGTGGTGGAATAGTTCTTTCAACAATATTTGATTTATGATAGGTTTTTAAAAATGAAATATGAAAGACTAGATGAATGTGCATGCTACTTGGTAGTTCTAAATAAAAATTTATTGGATATACTTGATATAGAATTATAAAAGGTCCAAGTTTTTGATAGTCTAATTTTCGTGATGGTCGATTCATTTGTATATTTTGTCAGAGTAGCCAAATACAATCTCTTATTTTAAACTTTGGTTGATTCTTGCGATGAATGTCTGCGTAGTCTTTATATTGGTCTTGAGCCATTTGTAGTTGGAATTTTAATTCTTCATGGATGGTTTTTAAGTAGGTAGCTTAACTTTCTGCAGTAGGGCTTTCCACATCTTCAATTTAGAATAGATCTGATCTAAGGTGGTATCCATAGTTTCACAAGAATAGAATTTGCTTCATCGAAGAATGTTTGGAATTATTGTATGTAAACTCAACCAATGGTAGAAAGTCCGTCTAATCATCTTGTTGGTAATTTATACTACAACAAAGATATTATTCCAAGATTTGATTCATTCATTCTGTTTGACCATCGATCTGCATATGATAAGTGGATGAGAGGTTAATCTTGACCTTCAAAAGTTGAAATAGTCGTCTCTAAAAATTTGATACAAATTATAATCCTCAATCTAAAATAATATCATTTTTAAGGCCATATATTCAATAAATATTATCAATAAAAAATTTGGTCATTTCTTTCCCAGAAATAGTCTTCTTACATAGAATAAAATGTGCCATCTTGATAATTTCAAGGATGCAAGTTAGCAGGTTAGCAAAGAATTAAGGAGAAGAAATCAGAACCATAATAACTTTAAGAACAAAGAACTAGATGGACAAGAACAAGAACTAGATCAAGAATAAGAAACTGGATTAATATCAAGAACAAAGCAATACTCTGGATAACTCCAAGACTTGTGTTGGCAAGATTGAGGTGCTCCTCAGTCTTGCCTCTTATTTATACTATAAGGCCTTATGAAAAAGATTTGCTTCTAAGAGTATCTTAGAATATCCTAGAAGCTTGAGGAAGATTTTGGAAGACTCTAAAAAGTCTACGGGGGATCTTGGAAGGTTGAAGAAGATTCTAGAGGGTTCTAAGAGTATTTTAGAATATTCTAGAAGTTTGACAAAGATTTTGGAAGACTCTAAAAATCTACGGGAGGTCTTGGAAGATTGAGTAAGATTCTAGAAGGTTCTAGAAGATTCTAAAAGATTCTCAAAAACTATAGAAGATTCTAAAAGTCTATCAAAAGTTCTAATAGTGGCTTAAGTATGTCCGTGACATCATCTTCCCTTCTAGCGACGAGTTTCACGAGGAGCCGAAGCAATTTGATAATCAAATCATATGCGTAAAAATTCTAGAATTTGTCGGAGTAAAAAAGTAATATATTTCATCTTTTGTGCGTTGGTTATTGATTCAACAGTGCCCTTGAGATGGTGTTGATGACCTCGAGATATAACCTCTATTAGACCAACATCCCATCCAAGAATTTGTTCTTCATTGCGACCTTCAAAACATCATCCGAATATAATTTCTGGTCCATTTGGAATCACCCTTCCAACTTCGAGGAGTATTATCAAAGCTCGGGCATTTGAATCAAGATTTTTGTGATGAGGCCATATCTCCAAAGACTCCAAGTGTGGCCTTACTTGACATTGGGATACTCCTTCTTCATCTTATCCATGTTCTTCAAACCTAGCAGATTGTGAAAGTTGTAATGATTCCCCAACCGCTTGTATGCAAAAAGAGTCTTCTGACTTTTGTTCCTACAATTCCCTTGAAACACAAAGATTTGACATGATAACTAATAAGCTTCTAGCAAGATCTATTCTATCCTAAAAAAATACAAGTGTAAGTCTTAGCGTGGCTCTCTCCTTTTTATATTGGTCTTTTCTTGTTGATAAGAAGCGTCATTTAGAAGCTAAGAAATATTACTGTCTACGAAATCTTCAATGACCATTGAATCTAGGTTTTTTAGGATATTGTTGATGGAATTGGCAAACCTTCTTAGGTGCATTTTTAAGATTATTTGAGGATTTTTATGTTCTTTTGTTAACTCCATAATCCTTCCAATGGATGAAATATTCCAATCGCCCATGTCTTATACGTGAATCCAATATTTCATCCACCTCGTATTCAATCTCTTGATTGACTTCAACTGGAGCTGGTGGTAGAATAGTTCTTCTAGCAATATTTGATTTATAATAGATTTCTAAAAGTAAGACATGAAAGATTGGATGAATGTGCATGCTACTTAATAATTCGAGATAAAAACTTATTGGATTTACTTGGTGTAGAATTGTAAAAGGTCCAAGTCTTTGATAGTCTAATTTTCGTGATGGTCGATTTGTTTGTATATTTCGTCGAAGTAACCACACACGATCTCCTACTTTGAAATTTGGTTGGTTCTTGCGATGAATGTCTGCATAGTCTTTATATCAATCTTGGGCTATTTGTAATTGGAATTTCAATTCTTCATAGATGGTTTTTAAATAAGTAGCTTGATTCTTTGCAACACGGCTTGCCATATTTTTAGTTTGGAATGGATCTGCTCAAAGGTGGTATCCATAGTTTGAGAAGAATGGAGTTTGCTTTGTTGAAGAATGTTTGGAGTTATTGTATGCAACCTCAGCCAATGGTAGAAAGTCCGTCCAATCATCTTGTTGGTATTTATACTGCAACAAAGATATTGTTCCAAGATCTGATTCACTCGTTCTGTTTGACCGTCAGTTTGAGGATGATAAGCGGATGAGAGGTTGATCTTGACCTTTAAAAGCCAAAATAATCCTCTCCAAAAGTTTGATACAAATTGTGGTCCTCGATCTGAAATAATATCAATTGGAAGGCCATGTATTTGGTAAATATTATCAATAAAAAGCTTGGTTGTTTCTTCTCTAGAAATAATTTTGTTGCATGGGATAAAGTGTGCCATCTTGATAAGACGATCTACCACCACAAAAATTGAATCTTTTCCATTTGAAATTGAGAGGTCTATAATGAAGTCCGTAGATAATGATTATCATAGGCCCTTAAGAACTGGAAGGGGTTGTAGAAGTCTATATGGTTGGTGTCTTGGAATCTTCATTTGCGCACAAATTTCGCATGATTGGATGAACTCTTTTACCAATTTCCACATTTGAGGCCATCAATAGTCTCTTGATATCAATTCCGAGGTCTTATTAAAGCCAAAGTGTCCAGCTGCTGGAAGGTCATGTCAAGCTTGAAGGATTTGAAGTCTTGTAGGTCTTGGAGGAACATATAGGAGATTCTTGAAGTATAACAATCCATCTTCCAATTTGAAATTATTATCTTCTTTCACATGTGCATTTTTTAAACATTGTTGGATGTTCTTTATAAATGGATCTGACTTCATTGCTTTCTAGATTTCCATCTTGAGAGTTGTATCTATATAGGTAGATATCGTCGATGTCTTTAACTGTAAATTGGATGGCTTCAACATGATTGATTTTTGTTGATCTAATACAATGTCTCCTATTCTTGGTACAAGATATGATTGTCGAAAAAGGGCATCTGATTTTTCTTGAAGTTTTCCTGGACGATATGTAATTACAAAATCAAATCAAGATAATGACATACTCCATCGTGCTTATCGACGATTTAGAACTCGAGCACTTATAAAATATTCCAAGTTTTTGTGGTCGGTATATATCATGATCTTGTGTTGAGCTCCTTCCAACAAATGGCGCCATTCTTCAAAGGCATCAACAATTGCCAATAATTCTTTGTCATGGATCTCGTAATTAATGTCTACAGCTGAAAATTTTCGAAAGCGAAATGCTACTGGATGTAGTTGACCATCATCACCAGTTTGATAGAGTATAGATTCCAATGCAAAATCTGAGGCATCCATTTCCACAATAAATAGTTTTGTTGGATCTGCATAGACAAGTATAGGAGTAGAAGTGAAAGATTCTTTTAGCTTCTTAAATGCTTTTTCAGCCTTATCATCTCAAATAAATTTGTCTTTGCTTATAAGTCACGTTAATGGAGCCGCAATCTTGGAATAATCTTTAATGAAGATTCTGTAGAAATTTACAAATCCCAAGAAATATTGTACATCTCTAATTGATGACGATTGTTTCCACTCCATAACAGTTTGTATCTTCTTTGGATCCATGGAAATCCCATTTTTTGAAGCAATATATCCCAAAAATTTGACTGATGGTTGGTGGAAAGAGCATTTCTCCAATTTGGCATATAATCCACTTTCTCTTAGTTTCTTTAATACCTTCCATACATGATATTCATGCTCTTCTTCCTTCTTAGAAAAGATCAAGATATTGTCTAAGTAGATGACTACAAAGTCATCTAAGTATTCTCGTAAGATATCATTCATCATATGTTGGAAGATTGCAGGTGCATTTGTAAGTCCAAAAGGCATAATATTGTACTCAAAATGTCCATACCTTGTGTGGAATGCTGTCTTCCATTGATCTCCTTCCTTAATCCTGACTAGGTTGTAGGCGCCTCTCAAATCAATCTTTGTAAAAATCTTTGCTCATCCTAATTGTTCCAATAATCCTAAGATTAATGGTAATGGATAGTAATTTTTTATAGTTACCTTGTTCAGACCTCGATAGTCAACACACATATGTAAGGAACCATCCTTCTTTTTCACAAATAATATAGGAGCTCTAGTAGGCGATTTTGAATGTCAAATAAAATTCTTGGCTAAATTTTCATCAATATATTCTCGTAAGGCTGTAAGCTCTGTTTGTGATAGATTATAAATGGGACCAAATGGAGGTTGAGCTCCATCTTGTAATTCGATTGCACAATCATAAAGATGATGTTCGAGTAATATGTCTCATTTTTTCTTTTCAAATACGTCTTCTAGGTTATAATATTGATTAGGAATTTCTTGCTTTAGTTGCTCCATTTGATCCTTCATTGGGATAGCATACAATACAAATGCATCTCCTTTTCTTGTTGCTTGCATAAATGCTTTAGCTTTAAGGAATAGAGCGGTACCTTGTTTCTTCTTTTGATATGTAGATCTTGAAAAAATCTTCCGCGTACTCCAATCAGTATCAGGATTATGTAGCTCAAACCAAAGAAGTGCAATGACAATAAGATTTGTCGGACATCTAATGATGTTGAAAACAATTTGTGATATTTGATCTCCGAGTATCACTTCCAACACTTGGGTTTCTTTGACAACATCTCCTGATAGAAGGTTTTTTCCATCAATGACTTCAACTGGTGCAGGATGGGTCATCTTTATAAGTAGTAGATTGTGCTTAGTTGCAAAATCCTTATCCATGAAGCATGCTGAGGCTCTAGAATCTAAAAGGGCTTTAGCAGAAATTTCTTGTTTCAAGGTTCTTATATATACATGAAGTATAAAACAAGATGTTGGATCCGGAGATAAAAAGAAACCTTTTTCTAGTACTTTAGATTTGGGGGTGTCCAACCGCAAGGTCCCTATTGTGGCTGGACATCTTCAATTTCTGACCTTCCTAATTCGGATATTATACCTCATGCCTTAAATTCTCTAGACTTATTTGGACAATTTGCTGCCTTATGATTGGATCTTCCACAATATAGGCATAAATTTTCTTGCCGACGTCTAGTCTTTTTTGCTGGTGTTAATGGCTTGAATTGAGTCGTATCAATCTACATAGGTTCAGGATATGTTAATGGCTTTTTCAATACTCTTGAAGATATAGCAATCGTACCTTGATAGGTATTGCTGAAAATTGATCGCCTTTCTTGTCGTAGTTCAAATAAGCAATTGTCACAAGTAATAGCTTGAGCTATGAGTTCCTCTAAGCTTTCAACTATTGGCATCGTGATCAATAAATTCTTTACATCATTCTTTAGGCCATAACGAAATCGAGTCATAAAAGCCTTATCATTCCAATCAAAATCACAAGTAAGTTGTTAAAATTCTATGGCATAAATTGCAGCTGAACGTTGCCCTTGTCGTAGATTTTGGATCTTCCTCTCTGCCACTCTTTCTCGATCACTGTCTCCAAATACAACAATAAATCTTTCCATAAAAACTTCTAAGTTGTACAAGATCGGATAATTCTTTTCCAATAGTGGCGCAAACCATGATCGAGCACTTCTTGATAAAAGGGTGCCTACAAAAGCGACTTGAGTGAATCCATCTACGTAACGAGATGGATATAGTTGTAAGTAAAGTTGCACTTGTTATACAAACCCTCGAAAGTTGGATCTTGTCAGGCATACTAGCTTTTGGCTCTTTTATGACAATTCTTGAAACTTCTAGAGAAGTTGTGTATATAGCTTGTTTACCGCTTGCTTCTCTTAATCGAATAATCTCTTATTGTAAGTTATAAATCTCTCACTTAATTTCTTCAGATACTTGCTCCATTTGCAATTCTTTTCTTAGATTGCGCAAGAATGTCATTTCTTCTCATACTGTATCCAATAGGGCTCGAAGATCTGCAAGTGTTGCTACTCTATTCTTTGTTTGTGAAGATGCACCTCTATTAACCTGATCTATTTCCATCTTAAAAAAGAAAAAATTGATAAGCCGTTAGTATTTTTTATACTAAAAAGAATACTTTGAGACAGTTAGTTTAGAGGAGGGTAATCCGCAACCTCTAAAATGTAGTTATATAACTTAAAAAAGGGATAATCCACTCTTTCCAAAGAAAAATCAACTACAACAAGTAAACATATTAGTCCAGAGGGGGGTAGTCCACACTCCTCTAGAATGTAATAGTATCTTGAAGAGGGATAATCCACTCTCTATCAAGAGATCTAAGCTCTGATATGATTAAGTAAGTCAGTCTTGCCAAATTGTCAAGGATGCAAGTTAGGAAGTTAGCAAAGAATTAAAGAGAAGAAACCAAAATCAGAACTAGAATAACTTCAAGGATAAAGAACTGGTTGGACAAGAACAAGAACTAGATCAAGAATAAGAAATTGGATTAATATCAAGAATAAGGCAATACCCTCGATTATTCCAAGACTTGTGTTGGCAAGACTGAGAAGCTCCTTAGTCTTGTCTTTTATTTATACTATGAAGCCTTATGTCCTATTGGATCTTTTAAGAATATCTTAGAATATTTTAGAAGCTTGAAGAAGATTTTGAAAGACTCTAAAAAGTCTACGGGCAGTCTTGGAAGATTCTAGGGGATCCTAAGAATATCTTAGAATATTCTAGAAGTTTGAGGAAGTTTTTAGAAGGCTCTAAAAAGTCTATGGGAGGTCTTGGAAGGTTGAGGAAGATTTTAGAAGGTTCTAGAAGATTCTAAAAGATTCTCAAAAGCTATAGAAGATTCTAGAAGACTACCGAAAGTTCTAATAGTCGCTTAAGTATATTGGTGACAAGCACTAAGAACAAAGTCTATTGAAAGAATTTGTAGATTTTTGCTTAAAGATGATATTTGCTACTATAGATGTGTTGGAGAGGTCACTACAAATCATAGAGAATTAGATGTAAGATAAACTTGTAATTTCTTTGAAAGGTGTAGATTTAAATTATCATTAATTGTTGTTTATAATCTAAAAGAAAATGCAAAAAAAAAATATGGTCATCTATCAATTGTAAAAGCATTAGTTAGAGCTTATAATGGTAAGGTAAAAGAATAGCCTTGACTTTTATTATTTGCAATATAGACTAATCAAACAATTCTTAGTTTAGTAATGGGATACATGCCTATTGAGCTCATGACACATCAAAAATCTATTATGCCAATTGAAAAAAATATATCAACTTAAAGTGTACTACTATGGAAAGATGGATTGATAAGAAAAGAACTTTTAACTATTAGGATTTGGCAACTTGAGCAAAGACCAAAAGATGTGTAAATAATATTAGAAAAGTTGAAAAAGGCAAGGTTACAAAACAAGGCTCAATTTGATAAATAATATTGATTAAGGCCTAAGACAATTGAAGAAGATGATTAGATTTTGGTCTATGATAGTAGCTTGTATAATCAACATAATACTTTACAAAGGTTTTTTAAATATTGGTTTGGACCATATGTAATAACAATTGTTCATAATAATGTAACCTATTTGTTAAGAAAGATGAATAGAACAAAGTTGAAAATACCAATTGCTGAAAAGGAAGTGAAGATATTTAAACAACCGCATTTAGAATCCAATATAAAAGATCTTCTTGAAGACTTTAATTTTCTAATACAACAAGATGGCTTTGATTTGGATAACAAAAATAATGAAAAAAAAATTGATGAAGATATTGAAAGCATGGTATGAAGCTAATAATATCATATGATTCAAAAACTTAGAGATGTAGGATTATATACAAAGATAGAAAACTATATATTTTATACAACTTAAGAATAATTTTTAAAATTTATCATTTCAATTAATGGTTTATAAAAGGATTTAAGAAAATATTAATTATTATAGATTAGGCAATTCTAAGAATTGCATGTGATGTATAACATTTTATGGAATTAGTAAAATAATATATAATATGTATGAAGAATTTTTAAAAAATTATTATTTTAATTAAACTATTAATTTACAAAGAAAAATAAAAGTGGATTAAAGATATAGAAGTAATATTTTAAGGTGTAAAAATTAATTTTACCTTGGTTCTTATTTCATATCCATTAAATTTTATTAAGTCATTTTTTTATTAAAAAAATATATTACTTTTAATATTAAATATAATATCTTATTATTAATAGATATAAATAATAAATATCATCTTATTTCTTTCATTCAAAAAAATTGCAATGACCAAGATTAATTATAAAATCCATAATAAAGAATTTTTTGCTATTATGGATTCATTTTAAGACTTAAATTATTATTTACAAGGTACTTCTAATTAAACTATATTTTATACTAACTATAAGAATCTTAAGTATTTTATATCAATATGTATTTTAAATTATTACCAAGCATGTTGAAGCATGTCTTTCTATAATTTGTATTCAGTATTAAATATTATTTTAAAAAATAACAAGATTTATTTAATGATTTGTGTAAATATTCTTACCTTATACCAAAAGATAGAAATGTTGCTTATGATCAGCAATAAATCATGCTTTTGAAATCAAAGCAATTGTATTTTTGAGTTATAAAGTCAATAATTCTAATTGATACCACTTTCTTTGAGAAATTTTTTTCAAGTATGTTAAGAGGCCTTGTTTTAGATATTAAAAATAACCTTTATGATGACTTTAGTCAATCTAATTTCAAAGATAATCTTTTTTATTGTAATTTTTTATTGTAATTTTTGCATTTGAAGCTTTTAGAAATCACTTGAAATAATATAACATTGGAACTTATTTCAAGTGATTTCTAAAAGCTTCAAATGCAAAAAGTTGTCAAAGTATTTATTTAATCTTATAACACTTATTTTTAAGCAAAGATTCTATGTCATTGATCCTATGGACTTTTTTAATCCTTAACTATTCTAAAATAGCCTTAAATATCTATTTTAATAGAATTTATTATAAAATTTTTAATTTTTAATTTTTATAATTCTATCTTTGTGAATTATTTAATTAATATAATATATTTTACACTTTGTACAAAAACTACTATAGGTGAAGAAACATAAAAAGAATTTATTATATAATATTTATTAATATTATAGACTTCCAACTAATATCAAGTCTAATAAAAAAACCTAATTTGTATTACAATTTTGGAGGATGTTTTTTAATGTTTCAAAAGTTGATATTATATTGTCTTCATCTTTTGATTTTTAAATTGATAAATAATTAAAATATATAAATTAAGTAATGAAGCAATATTTGTAATATACTATCAATAATTACCAAGACAATTAAACAACTCTCTTTCTATAAGTAAAATTTATATAATAATATTGTACATTCTTAAATTTAATAAATACCAATTTTATTAATTATGGTTATTACACATAATATGATATATTTGACTTTTCAAAAGTTAAAAATCTAATAACAAAAGATTTTTCATATATAATTATTAATAGTCTATCAAGTTTATTATTATTTTATTTATTTAATTTTATTGATTTATAAAAAATATGAGTTTTTCATAAAATTAATTTATATATATAATAATAAAGATAGATCTAAAAAAAGTTTAAAAAAATAAAAAAAATGAATACACATGTTTTGAAGAAAGAACAATCTTAATTCAAAATTAATAAATAGGTGTAGTTATGAAGGTAAAATTCACCCTTCAATTGAAATTATAAAGTAGACTTGATTAAGAATTTTTATAACTATTAGTGTGATTTAAGAATTATAATTTTTTTATAAATATAAATATATATATATATATATATATATATATATATATATATCCACATTTAAAGACTAGGAACTAGTAGTAGGTGTCAAAGTATATCCATTTAAAAGGCAATTAAGAATTTCATGTAAAGTAGGATGATATCAAAACATGATAAAGAAAATAGTACTTGCAAATATTACTCTATTGTATAAAAAGATTTTTTGATTTTAAAAGAATCCATTATTAACAATTGAACTTATCCTTCTTTTGATGAAAATAAAAACTTTGATTTAAGTTTTTAAAGTATACATTGCAATTTCAAGTAAAAAAATAAATTTGAAACATTGTATTCTTTATTAATTATATTTAATTGGTTTTATATAAAAATTTATTTTATTTAAATATATATATATATATATATATATATATTTCTAAATATATATTAAAGATTGTAGAAGTATATAATATTTATATTTCTAATCTATCTATTTGAATGTACAATTTAGTCAAATATTTTTGAATAAATATCCTATGAGTTTAAATCTTGATAATATAATTCCTATTCTTGAGGGCTTTAATAAATTACTTTAATTGAATGTTGTAAAATCCATTGCAATTAAAATAAAATAGCATCTATTTCAATGAATACAAAGTATTAAGGACATAAATCTAAAAAAATCTAAAAGCAATATATATTAATATGTTATTTAAAAAATTAAGTAAAAATAATCATTTTTAAATTTAATTAATAACATATTCTTCTAAAAATAATATATATTTTTTTTTATTTAAAAATTTCTTTGCTGGTTTTTAATATTTTTTAAAAAATTACTCTTTATAGCCTTATACAATAGCATTTCTTTGCTTAAAAAAACTAAGCATAGTTATTAATAGTCTATCAAGTTTATTATTATTTTATTTATTTAATTTTATTGATTTATAAAAAATATGAGTTTTTCATAAAATTAATTTATATATAATTACAATTTTTGATGTTTTCAAAAATTTAGTAAATTCTATACTTATGCTATTCAATATTAATAGGAAAAAAATATTAGAAACTCAAGCTAGATTGTTACAAGGTCATTAGTGTAATAATAGTGATTATGATTATTTCTACTAAAGCTTTTTTTTAGGAGGTCCACGACTTCAAGTGATTATTGTGTTTTTGTATTAAAGATTTTAATAAAGATTAAATTAATTCTTAAGATTTTTATTGTGATTAATTATGATAGAATTTCAAACTTTTATACATGCAATCTACAAATGATATTATAATTCTTATCTTGCACCATTTGTTAAGAAAATTTCTTATGTCAAAAAAATATTATTTTTCTAAAACCAATTATTGTATGGAATGGTTTGAAACTACATTAATTATCTTAATTTATAACAAAGGATCTTCATATTATTGCTTTTAATCTTCAAAAATTCTTTTATCAAGCTAAAGACATTCTATTTAGATAATTAAAATCATAATAGCATATTTTAAGTAAAGAACATCAATTACTTTAAAGAAGTCTATATTAATATAGTTATATTCAAGTTTCAACTAATTGAGATTATGTGAGGGTAATATTCATCTTTCAACCAAAATCACAAAAAAGCTTCAATTAAGAATTTTTTTTAAATTAGAGGCATAGCTAAGAATATCAATTAAAGAAAGAAGAAAAAAAAAAAAAAAAAAAAAAAAAAAAAGAACCACAAAAGATATATACATCTAAAATAAGATATTTTTTATTCAACAGATTTTAATTTAATAAATAATTAAATATAATAGTAAAAATTACATATTTAATTAGATAATTATTTTTTCTTTTTAATGATAAAATAATAAATAAATTAGAATTCCTATACAAAATTGATGGAAAATTAAAAAATAAGAAGTGAAAGAAGAAAATAATAAATATTTGAGATTTCCTTCAAGGATAAATTGATTATGTAGTTAAAGATTTGAGCCTCACCAAGGCTCACAAGTAATATAGAAGGTATCATAGAGGAAACTTGAGGCCATAGTCTAATCCTCCTATCTACCTCACAAATCTCAATAGGTTGAAATATAAATACATGAAGGTATTTTTTACTAATTGCTTGTTACATTAGTTTTTCTTGGTAAATTTTTTTTATAAGTTTGACTTCACCATGGTATTTATAAATATTCAATTAGCTTAGGAACCTTGTAAGGTCTTTAAATATTGCTCCAATTTTTTATAATGGCTTTTAAAAATTAATAAAGTTATATTGATAAAAATCCTAAATTATATTTTTAAAATTATTAATAAATCATAAATAAATTCTAAAAAGTTTTATAATATTTTTAAGATTCCAATATAAAATTTAAGCTATTTTATCACATCTTAGTTTTTTTACAATATCAAATATTTTTTTAATCAACTACAAATTCTATTCTCTATATAAATCACTAAAAAGTCATGATTTTATTTTTTTATTTTTTTATTTTTTTAATGCTTCTCCTACCTATTAACTATGATATATAAATTTATTATATAAAATATATATATATATATATATATATAATTATTTTATACATTAGTCTTAAGAATTAAACAAGAATGATTACAAAGAAGAAAAAAACATAAAAATATTAGACCAACTAAGATAATTGCTTCTAAGACTTACTAAGATTTTAGTTTTAAGATTTTTTGCTTTAGAAGGCTCTTGTTACTTAAAAAACTTTCTAAATCTTAATTAATACTTAAAAACTAAAATAAATTCTATAAAATAGTATTTTTTTATTTTAAAAATATTAATATATTATTTTTAATAGATCTAGCAAATTAAATGGATTAATAGAATTTTTAAGTCATAAAAGCATAGAAAATCTTAATAGATAAAAAAATATAGATAATCTTAATAGATTAAAATAATAATTACTTGTGATTTTGAACAAAATATTTTTATAAAAATATTTCTATAGAGCTTAATTTTTTGTGCTTAAAGTGTCTACAAGGCAATAACAAAGATTGCAATTGCTTCAAGTAGAAAAAATGCATATACAATGCAAACAAGATGGATTAAAACATATCTATTAAAAATTAAAAAAAAATAGTTAAGAAAAATAATTTAAAGAATTTATTTATTTATTTGTTTTTGTTTTTGTTTTTATAAAGCCTTCAATATGAATCAACTATTTTTTTTTTCTAAATTTTACCATACTAGCAATCTTAAGGCTATAATCTAAGCATATATTTATCTTGACTTTTATGACTATCCTATCAATGTTAACATGTGTTTAAATACCTTAAATAAAATAAAAGGATTTATTAAATAATCAATTTTTTAAGACGTTTATTATAATATAATTAAATATTTTAGTAAAAAGCCATATAAAAAATTTTAGAATTATTTTTTAATAAAATACTTTGAAGTGTATAAAATATTTGATATGTTTATCTTTAAAAAATAAAAATCTTTATTATTACAGCCTTGATTATTTCTATAGCTTGGTTTTATCAATGATATAAAAAATTAGGTTAAATTGAACAATTGATTGTATTTTATAAACATTAAAATTTTTTAGGTAAGAAAAATATAAGACGTTTGTATGAAAGTTAGAAATGGACTTAATATTTTAATTATTTTTGGTATTTTAGATGCAATTAGATAGAAATTTCTAAGATATATAAATGATGTTTTATTATGTAGAAGAAATGAAAAATTTAATAATATTGATATACTACAGAAATGATTTTGGTTATTATAAGGTTATGACTATTACCATGTATAACATGCAATTAGAAGAAAATTAGATCCAATGCATTATGTTATATAGATTAAATAACATGGTACTAAAAGTTGGTTGTTTAAAAATATAAATTTAAATAATTTATGATTTATAAGATCTAAGTAAATTAGAACATTGTTTAGCTTAAAAAACAAATGCTTCAAGTCTTGGTAAACAAAAAAGAACATCTTATTTAATGTGTTCTTTGATGACTTTGTTGATACAATTGTGCATATATCTCAAAGATGTTTCTATTCTTAAAATAACGTAGTGGTTTAAAAAAATTTAGGTAGATATTATAGTTGACATTACTTTTTAATATATTATTTAAAAGTAGTTGTAAGGGTTTAATAATGATCAAAGAATTAGATGGTCTTTTTGATTGGATATGAGAAAATTATTGATGATTCAAAAGACCTATTGACTACCTTCATGTGGAGCATAAATTAGAGTTTGTAAAAAATATCATTCAACAAATTTTGTACTTCATTGACTTATTAAATAATTTGATTTTTTTTTCGTAAAACTTGTCTTTAGAAAAAGAAATAACAAAATAAACACATACATTACTTAAATAAATAGGAATAAATAAAAATAAGTAGAAGTAAATGTCTAATTTTCTAATCTATATATCCAATTTTATTAAATTATGCTTTATATAAGTTTATTCAAAATTAATATTATTTATATTAAAAAATCTCATAAATTCTATTGTAATAAAAATTTTATATCCATTGCATTGGTTATTAGACCTATGACTTCTAAGTGGAGCACCACTAAGTAGAAATCCACCTTTATTGTATATGTAGTAATTTAAGTGATTAGTCTTTGTATATTTGTGCACCTAAAATTTAAAAAATTCTATTTGGCTTTGATTTTACTCTTCTTTTTAAAATGTATATTGCACATACAAAAAAGATTATTTTAAGAACATTGCAACATAATGGACATGGTTGGAATGATTGTAAGAAAAGCTTAGATTTTGTACATCACAATTATTTGCAAATATTAAAGAACAATATGAACCAATTATTTATAAAAGTATAAAGTTAAAATTTAATATAAAAAAATTATTTATAAAATCATAAAATTTAAATTTAAAAATATAAATCAATTATCATAATTTTTATATATAAAATCTAAAAGTAGATTTAATATAAATTATAAATTATTCTTGAAATTATATCATAGCAAGGATAGGTTTGAGAATAATATATATTTTTCCATTTATATTAACATCTAAGTTTTATAAATACAAAAAACTTATAATTATATTTGGACCAACACCCAATTTGTAAATGAATGATTCTATGTTAGATAGTATTCTTATATAGAATTACTCATGTTTTATTTAAGATTATTATAATAATTATATTTGTTCATATAATTTTTTTAAATGCATGAATTCTTAAATCAAAATATTATCCATCAATATTATCTATAGAACTTCAAATAAGATGTCAAATAATAAAAAAATAAGATTTGCAAATATTTTTTTAATATGACTCTAAATTTGCTAAGATTGTTGTATACTAATCTAATCTAAGAACTTTTATAATTTGATAATGCATCTATTATTTGAAATTTAAAATGACACCACTCACTAAATGTTATCCAACTTTGAGATAGATTTAAAAACATATGTGAAATATAAACAATTACATTTAAATCAAATAATTTAAATATAATTATATTTTTTTCATTGCTATAAATATTTTTTTCACTCAGCATAGAAATTATAAATAACAAACCATTTGTGGTTTTGAAGTTGTTCTTCAGAAATATGAACTGAATATACGGAAATCTCCACATTGCATATCAAACTAATAATAAGTATTACAATTCAGTAAATTATCAAACATAATTAAGTTCAATAGTCCACAGATTTAATAGCACTCCGTAACAAAAATCTTCACTCGCTAAATTTTTGGCAACTCTAGTCTCCATGCATAAAACCCCAATATACGATAAACCTTAAGTGTTAATATGTACTAGCAGGAATCCCACCAACACGAACATCTCTTGGTAAGAGTTCAAGAACGTCATGTTAAAATCACATGAAAAAAAATGTCAATTGAATACAGTACCATGGAGGTAATACGCTTAACACATATCACCATGTTGTCCTGTCAGTAATGGAATCTCATGGTCATATAAGAAACAGTGAAGCCGAATCCAACCACGGAATACATTATCGATCATTGCCCGCAACCCCTTCAGAATCCTCCCCACTGCTTTCAGAAACTACTACCCTGGTGGTTGATGGAGACCCCTAGCTGGACCAACAAGTGAACGAATCCTTGGTTGAAATGGCTCAAAAGAGTCCAGTGCAGCTGCTGTGTCAACTCGTGAAGTGCAAACTGTAGAGCAGCAGTAACAAATAGGCATCATCGCTTTACACCTGTTCTGATCCGATCCTCAAAGCTTATTAATTCCGGCAATAATTTACTCGCTGTCCAAAGTCTCCGAGCTATTGTCGCCCCCATCTTACGTTGTACTTAGCAGCCAAGTAGCGGCCACCCACTGGACCACGACTACCATAAGGATAGAGCTCTGGGGATATCTTTCTCTGTTCCAACTCTCTCAACAAAGGAGTGAATAATGCCCATGCAGCATCTAGTTCATCACTGCGTATAAAAAGCCGACGCTCACCCACGATTGCATCCAGTAATAGTCGTTCATATGCATCAGGAATTTCTCGGTTATATCTGCAAGAATCAGTAAGACACGTCAGTGTCACATTTTCAATGAAGTGCAGAGTCTAGTCCATTTAAGGAAGACACCACTCACGGATTAGGCTTTCAAAACAAGAGTTAAAATAATCAACCAAAAGCGATAGTTCTCTACGATGACACATGTTGATGAAAAGGATGCAGAGATGTAGATGAGGACAGCATACCGGTCAGCGTAATGCAAATTCAAATTCGACCGATCCAATCTCATGCCAAGACCTGGCACCTTATTGTTGATCTTTAAGTAAATAGCTTCATCAGGCTGCACACGAATCATCAACTCATTTGTTGCCTGGTCAATGTCACTCCCAAAACTCCGTTTATAGAGACTACCTGGGACATGTCTGAATTGCACTCGAATCTCAGCCCTGCCAGAAAGATCTTAAAATCATGAATTTCTTGCCACGCACCAAAATTGTTACTAAGAAGACGTCTTCATTTGATGTAGATGTAGTGAACACGTAGTAAATAAATAAATAGAGAAGAGGCAATAACCAAAACCTAGCTTGCAAATCGACATCTACGTGTAGCATCACACAAATAAAACTGTCCACACCTTTTCCTATGGAGGGCCTTGCCGGCCTTCATTAGAAATGGAACTCCATCCCAACGTGCTTTATCAATAAAAAGAGCAGCTGCGGCAAATGTGGGTGTAAGGCTATTGTTGGGCACGGTTTTGTCTTCAATGTAAGCAGGGTACTTGACTCCCCCGCGGGTGTGACCTTTATATTGGCCAACCCCCACATTGTCTACATCCAGTACCCTCATTGACCTAAGAACATTCACCTGTAAGGATAAGCCATGGATTATATAAACACACTTAGTTCAACTGATATGACCTTATCACCCCGGAATCAACGAAGTAAATTTCAGATTCACCACTACTAATTAACTCAAATACGAATAATTTTTGTCTATAAGAGCTAAATCACTTATACTCACAAAACAATAGGTGAGGTAAAGTGTCCCTTCTCATTTCGAATATCTTCAGCATCCAGACTCACAGGTGGCTCCATGGCAAATAGAGCCAAGATCTGAAGAAGATGATTCTGCATAATGTCTCGAATTATGCCGTAGTTATCAAAATACCTGCGCATTCGCCAGGAAAAAGTTGAACTAACTTCGCAGATATCAAAACGATCACTATGTTAGAACCAGTGCCAATGACAATAACACAGGTTCGCTGCATTCATGATACAAAATGCTTACCCGCCACGACCTTCTGTGCCAAAGTCTTCAGAGAAAATTAGTTGCACGTTCCTGATATACTGTCGGGACCACAATGGTTCAAAAACGAGACTTGAAAATCGTAAGACTGATAAATTCTCCACTAACTCCTTTCCCAAATAATGTTCAATTCTGCGAAGAAGAACCGAATTATAAAAATTACACAAGTAATGAGCATCAAAAGAAACTCAACACAATCAAAGGCTAACGAAAAGTTTTCGAACTAACTATTGGTGCTTCGTTTCCATTGATACGTAAAAAGCGAAAAAAGTAAAGTTTTTCAGCGTAATAACCTAGTCTTAAATGATGCATCAAGAATCCACATTCGAATATAGGAGAGCACAAACCTACCAATAAATCTGATCTTCATTCAGGTACCTTCTCAAGCCCCGTGTGAGCTCTGCAGAGGATTCTGAATCCCGACCAAAAGGCTTCTCCACAATAGCACGTGTCCAGCCATTTGCTGAAGAGGCAGCTAAACTTGAACACCGGGCAACATCCACAAAGACATCAGGCGGGATAGAAAGGTAGAATAGTCGGTTGGCCACTCTATCACCCTGTAATTACAAGCCCACCCCTAGGGCTTTAATAAGATACAGAGACAAACCACATCTTGGACAACAAACATAGAACTACAATAAGCGTAGTATACATGATTATTTCTCATTACCAACTGTTTCTCACTAACACTATTCCTACACACAGAGTACGCCAAGGAAAGACTAAGCAACTAGTACAACATTAAAAAGAAGCACAAACCTCGAGTTCGTGAAGTTTTTTGGAGAGCTTCCCAAAAGATTCCTCCGAATTGTACTAACCGGCATGATAAAAACACCGTTTCAAGAACTCTTCTTGCTTGTCGCCACAGTTCTCTCTGTAAAAATTCATTGCATCAGAGAGAATCAAGCCTGACAAGAATACTCCCAATCACATTCTGCACCACACCACCAGAAACAAAATCCGTCGGAAAAAAACAAGGCATAGTCAACAGGCAACACGAGGGGCCGACTCCGACACATCTGCTCTGACAATTTGAGCAGCTCACTTTTGATCAATCCGACACGTAAGTGTTCCAGAAATCATCTCTCGCAAAGACTCGTCGTTCATTTTACTCCGAACGAAACCAAAAACAGTAAAATGCTGCAATAAAGATGATACCCCTAATCAAACTGAAACTACAATCGTTCACAGAGACAAGGATCCAATAGCACCCAACAACAAACAGACTAGATAAGGCAGGTTCCATACTTTTTCCCACTAAAACTTACCCAAGAAAGACCACAAAAGCCCCCTTACAGAAGTGGCCACAACTATGCAATTTACATGCATAGTTGGATTCCACCAAGACAAATGCAAAAGGTTGAGATAGTTTCTGACGAAGACCTTTACAAAGTTCACAGCCATATGGGCTGCAGATTTGTGCTTTTATTTAGAAATACGAGCAAAAGGAAATCCTATGAAAGTTCTCAACTTGGATGACATTATAACATCACATAGAAACACATTCGATGTTGAGGATCTATTATTGTGCGAGTCCACTCAAACAATGGCAGCAAAATCCTGTAATAAACACTATTTCGTTTTACACTATCCTGTAATAAACACTATTCCTGTAACAAAACCCAAACGTTTCACAAGACTCCAAACTTTAGTCTGCATCACATCAAAAACATTATACCGAATTTGTAGAAATCTAGCTGACAAGTCCGTGTTCAAAAACAAAATGACGAACCTTGGGCTAGCAGCCCTCATAATAGAGAGCAAATAAAGCCGGAAAGATTTTCTTCTTCGCTAAGTCCCCAGAAGCTCCTACAACAGTAATACTAACTGTAGTCTCAGTAGAAACTGTAACCCCATTCTGTGAAGCAGGTTTTGGTGATTCGACTTTGGTCGACACTGACGCAGCAGATTTGGTCGGGCCATCGTTCGTCACCACTTGAACAGGTTTCGCCTCCTTTGCCCCTGCTTTCAAGCACAAAAGCATGAATGCCTGGACAGTAGACTGGTCAAATTGATACAAGTGTCCAGCACATTGAGGAAATATTAAGTGATAGCATGTATTCAAAATTAAAACCGCACACTCTAAAGCATCGTACTCTCCCCCACGCCCCAAACTAAAACCTCTCTGAAGTTACCAATGCACTACCATTTCGAGTTAAACCCTAGTCTTACCTGCAAGTTTCATCTCACAAAATTTCAATATATTACCATTCGAGCCTTTACCTGTCACAGTCGCCTGCACAGTCGCCTGCACAGTCGCCTGCACAGCACAAGAATTCCTCCTTTGAGACCTTCTCCTCATGGAAACGGCAACTGGCGAGAACGCTCTCCCAGTGCGCCAGGTCACTCGTGACGAGCCCAGTGGAGCACCTGAAGTCCTGGGAAAGGATTTAGAGTTCAAAGTTCGAACACAAGCCGCCATCGTGGCCTGCTCTATTCGATTCCACCGCCCTGCTTCTCAAAAACCACAAAGCAAACTCACACACCCGAACTCCACGCTTCACATGGACTCCCGACACTAGAAATGTTACCAAAGTACTGACCAGAAATTCGTGACAGCTCACGCGTATCAAGGAATCGACAGATTAAGACGACTTACGTTCGCAGTGGGGAATATCAAGAATGTGAACACGGCGACCGAGGCAACAGAGCACCCCTAACAATCCCATATACTCTTCTCGAACCACTACATCCTAAAACATCAGCATATTCTCGCCTGACAAGTTAGCCTACTTGTCCAAAGCCGCCTTTAGCATTTAGCATTCTCCGTGAATCCTCTGTATCTCTTGACTACAGATCTTTTGGCCCGAATTATTTCCAGAATCCTTTTCCAATGAACCGGTTGATAACCGCGTCGAAGGAGCACAGATAATTCTAGACTACCGGGTTTCGATCCCCGGGTACCTGAAGCTCTCCCCACATATTGGAAAGTTCCGCATCTCCGACAATGATCGAGTCACAAAGCCCTGTTAATGCGGTGTAGCCAGCGATGTCACGTGCTTTCATTAGTTAAGGTTTATTCTGAGTGGAACGATCTTTCTATGTCGCGAACATTCACATTGGAGTACTCGGAAGGATGCCGAATTTTCAGTAGCATCAACCAGCAAGCAATTGTAGCACACACGGTGACCCACAGGTTGCAGAGGATGTGGAAAGTATTGGTGCACCTGCCATTGTGCATCGCTTGGAACAAGGAACGACTAAATCCAATATTGACCAGAAAAATTACATTGAAGTGGTAGGATACACAGTGATGTCGGTGTCTAAATAACTGTCAAACGAAAAGACCTCAATGCCAACTGTGTCATCGTACGCGCAGCATCCGAGTCCAGAATTTAAACCGCTGAAACTAGACAAATGCATTGCTCTTTGTCTGATGCAAAAAAGCAGCACATGTCCTTTGTTAACTATATGATTCTACAGTGCTAGACTTCAATCGCCTCTCGAGGTTGCAGAAACTTTATTCCCCTCCAAATCTGTAGCGCAGAACTCGTTCAAGAGACTGAATCCTGAGATAGAACATAGAACAAAGGGATTCTCTCGTCGTAGTTGGTGATGATGGTAAGCATCATGTAGAGGATCTTGGAAAACTAAAACAGCACGCAGCGAAAAGCTTCACTCATAGCACACAAGAGACTCGACTTCCATGTAATCGATTCCTATTGACTGTTCTGATTCTACGTTACGAAACTCAAAATTTGTATCGTGGTGATTGATTCATAGATAGGATTGCCGCGAGATGCTCCACGTCAGGTTACTTTCTGGATAAGCATGCAGAAAAACCGTCACAGTTTACGAGGAGCCCTAATTCAGAGAGAACATCAACGTGCCTATGAAAGGAATTGACATTTTGAGAGAGATCGCAATTACCTCTCTGATGAGAAAATTATTCTGCTATTCCTCGGCTATGGAGCCAGGACCGCAGATGGCTCGCTTTTAGAGCATTGTGGACATATTCGTGCACATTCAACGTCTTCAAGCGCCGCAAGGTGCTGAGACCTTCTTGTTGGGGTTGAAGCTCTTCACTTCGAAGTCCAGACAATATACTTTGGTTGTGGTTAAACTCTACATCCACACCCGCAATGTGTTGGTTATGTACTTCGAAAATCATTCAAGGGAGGGAATAAATTTTAATCAACTTCACATAGGGCTTGAAGTCCAGAAAAACGGGAATCGAATCCTCTGGAGAGGTAAATAAGGAGCTTGACACGAGAGAAATTTCTGTGCTCGTAATACTCAGTGTATCGTACATTCGAAGCCAAATTGTGAAGCAGCATGTGAAATCAAGCTCTACAATACAAATCCTGTAGAAATAACTCACAAATGAACATGAATAGACCGGTGGAACAATTACCTTCCAAATCAGGCTTGACATCCTCAGTCAGTCCAACTCCAATCCCCCCGCTCACGGCATCTACCACCGAAGGTTCACAATCACGAGCCACATTTGCCTGCTCCTCATTTCCTACCTTCTCACTACTTCGCATTTGCACGCCTACAAGCACTGAAACCAGCTTCTCCAATTCTATGAGCATCATCTCATCTCGCATCCACGCACCAGCTAAAACAACCCGAAGCTCCTGCATTTCCAGTCGCAGCTCCGCACCCTCTCGTCGCCATTCACTGGCACAATCTTCCCTAGCACACGAAATTCTCCACGAATTCTTCCCCAAATTGAGGCGCTGAGGAGAGGAGGAGAGCGCGTCAGTAGGCACAGTCCAAGATTTGCCCTCATCACAGGCGAACGTAGGAAGGGCTCCCCTGCAGCCAAAGACGAAGGGCATCGCCATAGCTGCAACACAGAGATTCAACACGTCCACGACACAGACTTCACCACTCACAAGTAACGAATGGACTTCCAGGCACAGCATCCGATTCTGAATCGGATATCTCCTCCACAACGGTACAATCACGTTCTCAACAGCTTAATCCCCAAATGAAGTGGACAAGCAAAGTCAATTGCGCTTTCTTCGTGATCCCAACACAAAACCTACTTATCCTCCTTCCTTCCTTTATCAAGTCTTTACAGATTCTATCATTTATCTTGTTTTGTTAAGCTACAGACAGCGAATTTGGAAAAAAAATTATGAATATGGAGGGGGTGGATGGATAGCACTTCCTTAAAGAATTCTGCACTGAAGAGCCTGGAATCAGCCAGAGAGAACCCGAATGCAGATGTACTTGTATATCTGTGCGCAAGGACCTTCCACGAGTAAGCTGCATTAGGAGACTACCTCATGATGAGTAGTTTTCTTTCGCCTTCTTTCGAAGCTCTTGAGATTGCCATGCGTCCTACTCGAGTAAGCACCGATCATGCATTATGTTCATTTAATTTTTAGGTTGTTGCTCTATTTTCTTTTTGTCGTTTTCGGATAAATTTTCGGGCTGCAATTGCAGAATACCGCAGATACAATCAGAGGATATTACGCAATGCTCGTTGCATTCCTAATTTCAATCACTCAATTGTGGCTTGACAATTACTGCAACAGTTTTGGTATGCTTGTGACATTAGGATAATACGCATGCTTCCTAAATAGCTCATGAGTTTATCGATATCACGCTCGAAGCGGCTAAATTCTGTTTTGCGGCAATTTGAGGTTGCCCATCCGATACGAAACTTGCCCAACCTTATCCTTACCATTTACGTTTAGTTTACATCTGTGCTTAAGATAGAGGGAGAAACTCCATCCACAGATATATATATATATATATATATATATAGGCGAAGCTTGATTTGATCTGGTACGAAGGTGGACGACAAAGTTCCTGGTGTATAAGCGACCTCGGTGGATTTCTGAAGGCCTGTGACACGATTTATACAAATGTTGAGTATCTGACCCTTAACCGCAGCTTGAAAGCAAGTGATATCTCATAGCTTTGAACCATGCCAGGGATTTGGTCAGCGAAGGCATGAGCCGCCTTGAGGAAGAGTTCAGGGCGCTTTTGTCCACTCACAGGTAAGCATTGGGAGTGGTAGGCTGTGGTCTACTTTGCTTATGGATAACACGCCTTCAGTTCTAAAAATGAGGACATATTTGTGTACAACATCAATCTTGCACTCTTCTAGTGGACATGACACGCTCATGCCCAATTGGTTCCAAAATCTTGAAGACAAATTGTTTTGTGTTAGTATTGAAATAGCAATTATTTTGTACTGCGGTTCTTATAAGATCGAAGAAAATTTTCAGGTGATGTAGCCACATGTATGTGGAAAGTGGCGAGAAATGGCAAATTCAGATTGCTTAGTTCAGGCTCCGTTGGAGAAAACATAGAATAGGCTGCTTGAGGGAGTGGTTGTTCAGTATGGATTCATGAAGTGAGGGGGGGAGTATGTAAGCTTCCATAGGGTTTTAAGGTGTTGTAACTATTCAGAAGGTATTGCCAAGTTCCTTTCACTGGTCATTCGTGAAAGAGAGTATAACTTGGGGACATTGATCATTTTATTCATTTGGTTCCACAATCTTCTAATTTCTGTTCACACACGGCGTCCAGTCTGTACTGAGATCATTGTTTGTGGAGGCTGAAGGGGAATGTGCATGTTTTTTATGCATTGATCACTTTGAGTTGGAGTGGCTCACTTCAGGCTTCTGAACGGTATCTATTCTGGTCTTACGAGTTGGCACTCTCCATACCGGCGTTTGTATGGCAAGGACAAACTCACACCTCTAAATTTTCTTGTTCCTTAAAATCCCTGTTAGAAAACTTGAGGTATTACTCCCATTAGCACAAAATTTAATCAACTGAATAGGATTGCCAACGTGGGACTTTCACCAATCTAGCAACTTTCAATGGCTTCACTGTCGAGCTACATGTTCATGTGCTGTGCAGTTTTGGAGTCAAGTTTAAATGATTAGACGCAAATTAAACGACCAGTGGTATGTATGGGTAGCAGAAAATAACCCAATCCGAGGGTACACGTTCATTGTCCCCATGCCCATCTCTTGAAGTTTAGAGACCATAACCATTAATCTTTGCCCAGTCAGAATATCCAGGATGGTCTCAGATTCCAATTCAGATGAATGTTTCTCTTAGAAGAGTCCGGTCAGTGATGAAGGGTTTAAGGAAATGCGGGAGATAAACTCTGTCCATTTGGGGGCCTACAAATTCCGGGAATATTTTTAGCACCAGGGCGGCTGAAGGACCTGGCAGAGGTTTAACTAAGGCTTTAGATGGTAGTGCGCTGATTTTTTCTTCTCTTAGTTTGTCGACGCTGGCATGTGGGAGGACCCTCGGAGGAATAAGTGGGACACGACGCATTTCTAAGGCTTCGAAGCTGAGTTTCTTGTAACATTGTAGCGTTGTGGCAGAAAGGCCTACTTCTGAAAAGCGGTATGCTGTTGTTGGGACGCATGAAAATGGTGGATTAGAGCTTAGTGAGGATTCACAAAGGCAGGTAACTAGCAGTCACATGAAACAAATCACCGAGCGTGTGCTTATGAATCCCGATTCTGCAAGCAGTGGGAATAGAGAAGGTGAATTGGTGGATTCCGAGGCAACATCCACCGAGGTTAGGTCAGAAGGAGCTTCTGGAAATGTAGAAAAGAATGGCAAAATTTCGAAGACGTTTGTATTGCCGAGTGGTGTAGGAGTGGGGACTAAAATACCACAAGCGGACAACAAGGGAGGGGTGCGATGGAACATGTTGCTCAGCACCGAAGCCTTGGAGGATGCGCATCTCAACAGAGCGCCTAGTGTCACGGATGCGCACGTTCTGCGCCGGAAAGGGCGGCTTAAAGAGCAAGACGGCCTAATTGAATTCATTATCTCAATACATTCCACGCACTCCTCATTTCAAGTGATGGAAAAGCTTGAGCGATGGGTGCGGGAGCATCGGGAGGATCCGAAGAGGAGTACGCTTACTAGGCTCATCCCCACTCTTGGAAGATTTTACACGCCCTTGCCTCTTGTTCGTGCGTTCTTCGAGTACGATGAATTTGCGTCACTCTCGAGACGGCGGTATGTACCGACCAATTTTGCAGAACTCAGGCATGTTCTCAATATTGTCCAGGTGCATGCCATTGCCGAAAAGCTGTCGCTGATCACATTCGATGCAGATGGGACAATACATGCCGATGGCCATCACATTGGGGGGGACAACATGATGATAGGACATATTATCAAGCTCATGCAACAGGGTGTTCACGTTGCAATTGTTACGGCGGCTGGATATCCCGGCAACGCTGCCAAATTCGAGGATCGGTTGGAGGGACTCCTGGAAGCATTCAAGCACCTTCGCCTTCCTCCCACCATCACGCAGCTTTTTCACGTTATGGGCGGAGAATGCAACTATCTTCTGAGGGTAAACCAGAATTATAGGCTCGAATTTGTGCCAAACGAATTGTGGATGTCGCCCGACATGCTCGAATGGTCAGGAATTGATGTGTATGAATTGCTGACCGACGCCGAATGCTCGTTAAGATCGGCAGCTGCGAGGTTACGCGTTACAATTGAGATAATTCGCAAGCCGAAGGCTGTCGGAGCGGTTTCTGTAGAGCCGACTATATACGAAGTCTTGGAAGAGTTGGCTTTGACGGTCCAAGTCCAGTTGATGGGATCACGGCTTCCTTTCTGTGCTTTGAATGGCGGAAACGATGTCTTCGTTGACGTCGGAAACAAATCCGTTGGACTCAGAGCTCTCATGAAGTTTTTGAACAAGAAACCGCATGAAACGTTGCACGTCAGAGATCGCTTCGTACAGGTGTACGATTATAAAACATTTTAATGTTGTCTTGATTTTGTGGAGATTCTCCTACAGGAAACTTCTGTGGGCGCAATGTGGCAGAATAAATTTTGTTGCAAGTTTATTGGCATTAATTGGGATTTGGTATAACAGGGATGTTCTGAGTTGACATGGTACAACTGGTACAATTTTGAGCAGCTTTGTCGAAGGCTCGTTCTTAGTGTCTTATCCAAAGCTATCCAGCTTATTGCCTTCAATCCAGTGAGACACCACCTATTTGGGATTAATGATCGTAAGCTTGGCTCCGCAAAGCAGATACTACTCATTACAGTTAGAAGTCCTTCGAATAGTGTCAGAAGAATGTTTTTATTGTCTGATGGAGTTGACATGCTGCAGTAGCCCAAATACCACAGCTGCTGAAAGTACTTTGTTCGTAAACACCTGCGTTAGTGTTTTTGGACAAATGCTACAGGAAACTAATTTGTCCACTGGAAACGCAAGTCTCACAAACACATTGAATTTCTACTATACATTGCATACAGTATGCTAAACAAAATGGCAGAAAAAGCCCTGAAACCTGAATATCTCGACAAGTATCTGTCGTCGTCGTCGTCGCTTCTACTGAATGCCTTGGGATTACATCACTTTGGTAGGAGGTTCTCATTCGAATTAAGATTTCCACGACATTTTTCACCTACAATGCAGCAAAATGCACATGAATCCAATGAACACCTACGAACAGTAAAGCGACGGGACTTCGGCGCTTCACCCATAACTGGAAGACGGGTCTTCGCTTCAACTTGAGGATTGAGGCATAGAGAGGGGAAGAACCAGGATAACGTTACTGAGGTCGAATCGCGGCCAGCGAAGACAAATCTTGTAACAATGTCACGGAGAAAGCCATCGGGAGCGTGTTCTTTCACCTTCGGTGCTTCAAACCCAAGATTATTAAAACTTTACTATCACTTCCCCAGATCCAACTTTTATATTTGTATCTGAAATTTGTTCTACCTTTGTCTGATCTTATTGCTGAATAGAACAAGTTCATGCAAACGTTATATTGTCAATAATATTGTCACACAGATTACTGCAAAGCTGAAGTGGCGTTTGATGATGTTGCTGATTTGTTGAACAAGAATCTCAGGCTCTTTTCTCAGCCTAGAAGAATACTATGTTTCACATCCATGAAAAGACATTGAAAAGCTCTTCAAGGTTGACACACAATTAACTCAATTCGAACAAGCGTTGAAAAACTGAAGTATGATGCCTTAAAGTTTTTGGAAGTGATTTCTTTATCAATAAACTTTCATTACAGGATCTTTTCAAATTTGGTGTAACCCTAGATTACTGTTACATAGATTTTCTCACACAAAGCGGCATGTGACACGAGGAGAGGGAAAATGCGGAGACTTGAATGCAACTCCATCATCCTACTTCTTGAGATGAGTTAGAAAGTCATCACACAAATACAGGCTCTTCACCACACTGTTCAATACCTGTGGTCATATGAAATTCCCAGCATATTCGACTACTACTAATGGCTAAAAGATATTAGAAGGCACTAACTCCTCTGCATGCAACGGGATCTCAACCCTCCCTCCATGCTTGGTTTCCCGAACAGCCGTTATTTCTGTTTAGTTCAGCCTGGATTCAGCAGCGGCTAGAAACCCCTTAATAACGAGTTTATAGTCCTAAATCCTGACAAAACCCTCTACCGATGGGTTGACAACAGATTTCCAAAAGCATTGTTCACAGTAATAAAATTGTACTTGAAGGGGTACTTACAACTCACCGTGTAGCGTATTTTAAGATGATGCCGCTCGGCGAAAGGTTACAGTTGCGGTACTGTGACGGAGCAGTTGGGCTAAACCATACCGGCAAATAAGACTGGCAGAGATTTTGATCAAAGAATTGTTTGTGGTACCTGAAATTAAAGACCGCGTTGCCGCTTTCGAGCCAAGTATCGCTCTTTAGCTGCAGCTACTGGATCTACAGCAGGTTTTTTCACAACCTTGGATTCACTACTTTTAGTTTCCTTCGTAGCAGCAATTTCTGCATCTCGTTCTGGTAATCTTTCTGCTGTATTCACTACGGATTTCTCCTCGTGGCTTGACCTAAGATCATCCTTGTCGATATTCCTATCAATACGATCACTACTTCGTGATCGATTTGCTGATGGAGACATAGATTCATTCCTGTCCCTCATTTCAGAACCGCTGCGCCCGTAGTTTTTATCCTCATTGTCCCGTGGCTGTTCTCGCCTTTCTTCTCTCCCTAAACCAGAACCGTGGTCAACATCAGGAGCAGTGCTCGTAGACGGCTTCGTCTCATCCTCCACCTGTGATGGTGGCCCAGGGAGCTCTGCATCCTTCTGAGCTGGTTTGGGAGTATTATTTGCGCCAAATGCTACGTTGCTCTTAAGCAGATTGCGATAGAAATCACTCATGTCACTCTTGTTCGTCACCTGAATAGATTTATGAACAAGTAAATGAGATCATTCTGTAAGCTGCAGGCAGGACAATGTCTTGATCGACCTAATTACACACCAACGCCCATCTTCCTCAACCACTTATAGAAGCATCTTACTAAATCACCAGACGCTCATCTAGCAACATTCACGTCTATCTGCAAGTAAACAGCAATTGCAGAAGAAAGGATGAGAGAGAAATGATTTAGCATCCCTACCTCGTGCTTCTGTTCTTCCAACTCTCTGCGACGTTCTTCTTCCAACCATTTAGCTTGTTCCTGGAGCTTCCTCTTGTATGCTCCAGTAACAAACTTCTCCTTGTCCCCATACAAGTGATCTTCTTTTTCTCTCTCCTTGGCGAGTTGCCGTTCATAGACTATGTCTTGTTCTCTAGATCTCTCTTTCGCTTTCTGAAGTAGCTTTCCAATGTACTTGGGCTGCACCATAAATGACATATCTATCAATACAATAAATGTGTTCCAAAAATAACTCAAACCATCGTGCTACTAAAGGTGTCGACGCTCGCGTCGGGTGTTCCCACAAATACCAAATAAAACATAAAATACAAGTGCGGGAAACCCTAGGTACTAAACCCAGCGAGAAAACGAGGGAGTAAGTGAAGAATTGGCGTCAACCTCACGTTTAGCGCGATCCTCATGAATGGAGCGAACTTGGTTACCCTTCATCTCCTCATAAACCCCATCATAATCGAATGCCGTTGGGTCCTGTTCCAAGGCCTTTTGGTACTGTTGCTCGACCTATTCCAATTTCAAAAAGCCCGAAGTCAGCACCCCCAAAACCTAAATAGAGCATGACAACAGATTCCAAAGCAAGGGCAAGGCAAATAAGCCAAACCTCTCGAACACTTCGTTTTTTATTCGCCTGACGAGCAATATCGCTTTCGACACCGTCTTCGCCATCTCCGTCAGTGAAACGAAAAGCAGGAGCCGGCGCAGGTCTAGCAGTCAACTTCTTCGGAGGCCCTTTGATTTGCAGCTGCAAACCATACTGCTTCTTTCCCCCTTGCATGACGCCCAAAGGCCGATGACGTCCCTCTAAATTCCTAAACAGCTACACCCACAACCTGCTCAACAGCAAACCAATAACAGCGAACCCGCTTGCAATCCAAAATCCGGACAGCCTCCACAGAACGTCTCACGGCTTCCAAACTGCTTCGCTGAGTTCAACACGTTCATGGCACAATTAAAAACTGCCAGAGCCTAGCACGAAATACCGGAAGGAGAGAAATCATGACATTCACCATCACCAACAAAACCTGGAATCCGAAATGCAGCCTCGAAAATTTGCAGAGCAGAAATCCGAGACCTAAGACAATCGAGAAAGCTGTGCGAGAGTCTTACGAACCGACTAGGTTTAAAGTCTGGTATCGTATCCCGGGTATCAACAGTAATTAATGGTTGAATTTGTTTTATCTTTTTTTCATTTGAAATTGTGAAGCCAACCAGGTTCATGGGTTTTACATCAGACTAGATTTCATCCAATTAATGGGACATTTTGTTCAGGCTGAATTGTGTGTTAGGCCATGGTCTAGGTTGCACAATTGTCCAACCACTGGTACCAAGTGTGGGTAGCTTTAACAGCTGCTTGAAGTTGAGGGGAGAGACAAAACCTTCTTTTCTACATATATATTTGGATTCTATACTTATGTTATGACTTTTTATTTATTTATTAAAATTCAAAAATATAGTGTGTCAAATTTGCATATTTATAATTTTTTAAAGAATATATTTTCATTGTTCATTCTTCTATAATTATGATTTAGTTAGCAATTATACTTTTGTAAAGCATAGATAAAAATAAAAGTATTTGGTGCATTCAAAATCCTCTCTTGAGTCCCATTGGTTATAAAAACTTGATTTTAATTGAAGAGACAAGACAAGGTAAAAATTCATGTATTGTCATAATAGTTAAAATAACTATGAATATAAAAGAAACTCAATAATATTTTATAAAATAAATAATAGAAGATGGATTTGAATAAATTATTAAAATAACTATATTAAAAAATAAAAATAAAATATAAGTCAATTTTTCTTGATGTTATTTTTTACTCAAATATACTATATTTATTTATTATTTCTTATTAAAAATTTAACTTATTAATTTATATTATTTTTTATACAAATAATATTAGGAGGATTTTTTTTTATTATTATTAGATACTATTGTCTATAAGATCCAAAAGATACAATCTTTTATTATTAGATACTATTGTCTATAAGATCCAAAAGATCCAAAAGATATTTTGATTATAGAATACTAGAATAGTAGTTAAACTCATTGTTGTTATGACTTCTTTAATATATTTCGGTTGTGGAATGTCAAAGTAGTAGTTGAATTCAATATTATCATGCCCTCTACCGCATATTATGGGCACACCATTCAAAAAAATAATATTCCAAAAGTTCAAAGAACTAAAACAAAAGAGGTTCATTTTATATTACAAGTAAGGAGCTACAATAAGGTACAAGAGCAAGACTAGAATGTCTAAGATGAGCCACAAGAATTGCATTGTCAAAACTAAGGATCCCCTCAACCTAGACTCTTACATACATTAGGTGCAAAGAAGCTTCTTGAAGAGTTTTCTTGATGCTTGAAGGTGAAGTAAGCCTAAGATCCTTCTATGATCATCTAAAATCTCATAGAACCTTCTAAAATCTTCTAAAATCTTCTTGGAATATATTAGGGCCTAGTAGGGCCTTTTCAAAATTATTAAGAATCTTCTAAAATCTTCTAGGATCAAGTAGAATCTTCTAAAATCTTTTAAAATCTTCTAAGACTAAGTAGAAATTTCTTCCATTCTATGTCCATGATATTGCCTCTCCTTTTTGGCTTTGAATTCTACAAGAAAGGCTAGAATGGAAGTTAATCAAAAGCAAAGTAAGTCAAAGATATGTTGTATGGTATTTGCCACATTCTTGAGAATGTGGCAAATACCATAGAAGAATCATATGCAAGTCAAAAGAATCATTGATTCTTGTAACTAATAATAATAACCACTGTCTTCTATTACATGTCAAGGACACAAGAATATAAAACAAGAAATTTGAATTAGAAAAAATTTTCAAGAAGAAACCAATAAGGACTTGAATTATCTAAATGAGTATACAAACAACACCAAGAAAGGTGAGCTAAAATTCTAAGAGATGTGTTGTCAAAATTGAAGAACTCTTCAGTCTCAACTTCCATACATATCCCTATCTAGGACGCTTTTTAAGCGGCTTCCATCAAACTAAGAAGCTTCTCAAGCAACTTCTATCAACTTAGAAGCTTTTTGAGCTACTTTCACCAATTATAAAGCTTCTCAACTGACTTTCACTAACTCAAGAACTTCTAGAATATTTTAGAAGGTTTTATGAACTTCCAAAGTATATATCTCTAACATATATATCAAGCTTGAACTTCCAAAGTACATATCTCTAACATATACATCAAGCTTGAACTTCCTTGTCTTTATTGCAAAAACATCCTTCAAAAATTACTTTAAGATATCTTTCTTAGATAGGTTCTACTTTGATGATGATTGCCACAAAGTTACTATTAAATATTTGTTAGCATCTTTTTAATTCAAGCAGTTCTTCATCTTAAGATCAAAAATATAAAATACTTAGTTGAAATGGCCTAATTGGTATAGTATTGTCTTTATGACTATCCATATCTAACTATGCAAGCTAAATAAAAGATGTGTTGTAATCTTAAAGTAGAATGGAATTACTTCTGAGTTTGTTAATTTATATATATATGAAGGTTGAGTTCTAAAACTTTTAGAACTACTTCCATCTTTATTACAAAAAATTAAAAAGTCTAAAATACACCTCATTTGATATGCCAAATAGGAATATTATCTAATATGTGTTGCCACTTTAAATCTACAAGGATGTTGTCCATGAAATTCCTATATCTTTTGTAGTGCATTCATTAAGTTTGAGGTTGGCTGTTAAGGATATGAACTATAAGAAGATGTATAAATTAATAAAATTTGTATCAAAAAAAAATCATAAAATAAAAATAAGAAAGTATATATATTCAAGGAAAAATTGGAATAGATATTGCCAAAGATTAGAAAACATAATGACTCTTAAATTAGACTAGAAGCAAAAAAAAATTGATAAGAGTGAGAAAGGTTTCATTCTTGTCTTTACATATACTATCTACCTAAGAATTACGTGGCAACGCTCTATACAACCTCTAATATGTATCTAATTTGCAAGACACATGTCAAACTTATAAGACAAGTTTTTCACATGTGTACCACATAATTAGCTTGTTTTACAAGCTACCAAAATGTGCAATAGGTGGCTAATTTGTTGGCCAAGTTTCTATCTATTAATCACTTATAGACATGTATAAAGATGATATTGTGTCTATAAAGCTTTTAGAAAGCTTTTCTACAAGATATTATCAATTTAATCTACTTTTACCTACATCTACCTATCTATGTTATTTAGATAACGATTATAATAGATCTTATGTTTGTGATATTATCTCCTATTTTAAGAATGAGTTCTATAAAAAGTGGTGATTACATGTTGAAAAAGTCCAAGATATATTGAATTGTATTTGATACATACTTTGATCTTTTTTTCCTTTAAAAGTAATTTATATATCCTCTCAACCATTGATAGTATTCTATATCAAGGCGAGAAGACCACCCTCATATTTAATCATTATTGGAGCCTTCATAACTTCCTTCAAATAAAATATTTGAAACACCATTAGGAGTAGTTCTTATTTCCAAAAGTATCACCAAATAGCAGTGTCATATTATGTGTTGTCCTATTTGGGAATGCGTCGGCCACCAGGCTCTAGAAGGTAAAATTGCGGTTCATACATATCCAAGAATCCATAATATGTTTCATCCATATAAGAAGAATATGATTGAATATCAATATGAGAGTACTTAAGTCAATACAAAGTACTTAAAAATATTCTTCTTGATAACTTCATCCATATATAAACTCCAATTGCTTTGTTTCTTGTCAGAATTAAGCAACAAAGATTTCTCTTTATAAGTCCTAATTTTAATTAGTGAACCTCAATAAGCTATAATTCTTAATCTAATTGTCAACTTAGTGTCAAACTTTGTATACAAATGAAAATATAAGTCTTCTATCACTATGCCAAATTTCACCTTGATTTGATTTATAGATCTTTAGATATTGCAAAAATCCTAAACAACCCTAAACTGCCAATTTCTTGTATCTCTTTGTCTTAGAGATCAAATAAGTCCTGATTGCACTATTAGATTGTTATAAATTTTTACTTAGTCTTAGCATACTCAATTACACACACATTGTCAAATTTTCAATTGTAGATGTCACTTCAATTGCACACAATAGCTGAAAGTACTAGTCTTAACTTTATTGCATAAAAAATTAACCTCCAATATAAATCCTAATTTTAGATAGTGATTGCTAAGTCCTCTCAAATCCTACAGAAACAAGTTTAATGTCTTTGAAAGAAACTTGAAGCTAACTCTCTAATTCTAATTGCTAATCTCCAAATGACTAGATTTCTTGTCCTTGGTGGCCATTTTTATGACTAGAGCTCTGATTTTGACCCTGTCCCATACATGGTCAATCCTTAGGTATCAATCTAACTTATTTTAAGGATTTTTAAGCTTGATCCTATCCTCAATTTAATCCTAGTATCGACCATATTAACTATTTATCTCTCCTATCCTATTTTTATTAACTTATAGCTTTTAAGAAGCCACAAAAGAGTTTTTACAACCTAAAAGAAAAATTTAATAACTAACTTTTATCTATTAGCTCCTAAAACAAGAAAATAATCTAAGAGGCTTTCATAAATCTTTTCTTAGATATCTTGAATTCCTATTGAACTAAGATAATTGAATATTAAGTAAAAATCATTCTTGTCTATATTTTTTACCACATAAACATGTTACAATATGACATCCACCTCTTCTAAACCTGCACATCCTCTGATATGTGCCAAATGAACCATATGTCATAGTTGGCATCACACCATTTCTTCATTTTTTCTACCAAGTTTTTCTTCATTATATTCATCATCCATTTCAATATAATTATCTTCTTCAAAGCCATTGATATCTTCAACATGATCCTCTATATTTATTTTTCCATCTCATCTTTTAAAAACCTTCACTCCGTTCTCAACAATAGGTATTTTCAACCTTGTAACATCCAATTCTTTCAATGAATATATGACATTATGATGGACTATTACTACTACATATAATCCAAACTAACATTTTGAAAACTTCTGTAAAGTACTATGCTGGTTATTCAAATTGCTATCATGAACAAGTATCCAATCACTTTTTTCAATTGATCTAAGCCTCAATCAATGTCATTTATCAAATTGAGCCTTATTCTTTAGCCTTGCTTCTTGTAATTATTTTAATGCTGATTCCACATCTTCTAATCTTTGTTCAAGTTGCCAAATTTTAATAGCCCATAATTCTTCTTTTATTAATCCATCTTCTCAAGGTAGCATATTCCAAGTTGGCACATTTTTTTCAATTAATATAATAGGTTTTTAACCTGTCATGAGTTCCACTGGCATATATCTTGTCACTAAACTATGTATGATTTGATCAGCCCATAATGCAAAAGGTAGAAGTTAAGGCCATTTCTTTACTCTTCCATTATAAGCTTTAATCAAGGCTTTCACAATTGGTAGATGTCCACATTCACTCTTTGCATTCCTCTTTGGATTATAAGCAATAGTCAATGATAATTTAATTTCGCATCTTTTAAAGAATTCACGAGCTTCATGTGCATCTAGTTTTTCATGATCTGTAGTGATCTTTTCTATACATCCTTAGCAACAAATAACATTGTAAAGTAAAAATCTATAAATTTTTTTTATAGACTTTGTTTTTAATGTCCTACCTTCCACTTGGTTTAATAAATCTTCATGAGCCAAAATTAAATATCTCATTTGTCATAATTCTATAAGCATAATAACCAAATCCACAACCCATTTAAAATAAATAGTCAAAGGATATGTTGGATGTAGACCATCTCGATGATATATATTTAAATATATTTGATAATTTATATAAGTTTCTATAAATGAAGCCACATCTTGATACATATTCTTCCACCAATATCATTCCTTTAATTTAATAAAAATAGTTCAAATTCCGCTATGCCCTGTCCATAGACTATCATGAATTTTCTTGAGTAATTTTTGTTGATCTTCTTTGGTACCTACTAGTTGCGGTATTCAAATATTTGATTTTGGCCTCTTCCATAGAAATCCTCCTTATAATATGAATTTGTATGCCTTTTTCTTGATCTGTTTAAATTTTTCAATAGACCAATCAATATGCTTGGTTAACGTGCTCATATAATGTCCAATATCCAATAATTTGCCTTCATAATTTTTTTCATGAAATGACTTATATTCTTTATTCAATTGTGAAACTGAATAAAACTTTATATCTACATCATGAATATCTTCAATCATCTCATCTTTATCATTATATTTTACTTGAGATAATATATCTGCTACCAGTGTCGTGGTGAGAGTCTTAGCCCTAAGAAACACTGAGTCTTTTGTGCCTCTCGTTTCTTAAGTGCAAGATGAGATTCATAAAGTTCATAAAATTGAAGAATTTACATAAAAACATACTTTATTAACCCTAACATATTCTGCCTTTAGAAACCCGCCCTCAAATTTGTCCATAAATCCTAGGATATCATATCAATTGAAGCAAAATTTGGACACAAAGTACTTAAGGAAGTAAAGAAGCAAATCCCATAAAACCTTTTGACTATAGCTCTTGTAGTTAGAGAGAACCATGTTGTCAAAGAAACCCCTCCATGCTGCCTTTGATTCTGGACCCCCTTTGCTTCACACTTTCATTGCTCCTCATTATCAAAACCCCAAGTATTGAAATTTGGTAGGCTTGTTGCTTGCTTTATGTTGTAAACATCCTCCAATTTTTGCTCCAAAACTCCTCTTGGAAATAGAGTTATAGACTCTACCCTTCTCCTTTAATTCTGTCTTCTACCAACTCTAGATCCAACTACAAATTTCCTCATAATTCTTTAACCATAACTCCAATAGCAATCAGTTTTTTACACAACTTAATAGACTCATATATCTACAAACCCCAATAAATTTTACTCAAAATGCTACTTTGATCACAAAGATATGCTCCCCCAAACTTCACTGACTTAGAGATAGACCCCTATCACTTTGAAAGAGCATAACATTTTTTTCATAAGATAAATGAGTATCAAACTTACTCTCATCTCTTTCTTAACTTGCTTAGATCACGTCTATCAAATTTCACACTCAAATTCATTACCTAACTCCATTCATACCCAAAAAACCCACACACACACTCTGCCCATACAAACCCCAATTCTGCTTTCACTCTATTTCTCTTTTCACCTACATCCGGTTACAATTTCACTCATAACTCTTTGCTCAAAGATCATATTGACTTAAGATTTTGATTCAAAGTAGTAAACTCTATAAGGAACAAAATCCCAACAAAATTTGCCTCTAAAGTCCAAATGGTTCTCAAGAGCCGAGGCCCGAAATTTAGTAAACCTCACTGCCCTAGTCTTAAACACCTGCAACTTTGACGACTCATATCTCCCTTGATACTTAACCAAAAGACATGAAAATTATTTCTATATGTTTCTTATCTTGTCTACTACAAACCTACAAAAAATTTCACTTAAAATCCTCTCTAAGCTTCTTCTACACACAAAAACGTATACTGCCTATCAAAAAGAAACCCTATCTCTCCAAAAGAACCCTCCTCTTCTTCTTCACGACCCCCTTCTTGTCCTCCCGGCCTGGTCTTCCTTCTTCCCTTGGTCAAAGAGACACCTCAGCCATGTCTTTCTACCTCTTCAATCCTTTCTTTTGGATTAATTTGAAGGAATCTCACTTTTTGAGGTAAATTTCTATTCTATCTTCTTACTACCATTTTTCTACCAACTTCTCTTCTAATTTCAGCCCACAACATTTAAGTTTAGATCTAAAATAGAAGAGAATAAAGATAAAGTAGATCTAAGATAAAATAGAAAAAAATCTAATAAGTAGAAAGAAACAATTAAGATTAGATTAGAGATAAAAAAGAAAGAACTACATCCTACACTGCCAAGTCAAAGAAGCTTGTGTGGTTAAGTTCTTAGCTACTTTGGAGTTGACGTGGGTTCGAATCCACTTGACTTCACTGTAGAAATCCTTGGCTTCATGACTTGGTACTGCTAGTGGGAATTTCAGCAGGAAATTAGTAGTTTGGCCTACCTATCATCCCTGAGCTTGTGATAAATATTATAACCTCCAAGATAATGTGGTTATAACCACAACCCCTTCTCTTTTTCATCCTCTCTTCTTCTAATCTTAATCTTTTTATTTTAACACATTCCTTTATATCTTTCACACTATGTTTTAATTTACAATGTGACACCGGATTATTTTTTTCCGCAATATATCTAAATTTCGGATTTAATGACTTAATATAAGCAATCCACTTCAACATTGTAATATCTGATATTGTATAGTTAATAATCATCCCAAGTAAAGGCAAACAATTTGTTTCAATTATCACCATTGTTCCAATTAAGTAATCCTTTTCAACTTTCATAGTTGAAACAACTCCCCATAATTCTCTTTTCACTTGTGAATATGCACGTTAGTGAATACTTAGAACCTTAAATCCAAATTGCACTGCAAATTTGTGTCCATTTGAATTATTTTGACCTACAACCTATGTAATAGCAATTGGATTAGTATCTACTATAAGAATCACTAGTCTATTGCACTTATAATCAATTTTTCTTAATATTGGAGGTGATGTCAATAAATCCTTCAATTTGTGCATTACTTTGATATGCTTTTCTTTCCATTTAAATCAATAACCTTTGTATAATAATTCATACAATAGATCTGCTAAGTGAGCATAGTAAAAAATCCAAATATGATAAAATACATATGCACCTAAAAACCTTTGCATTTCTATTAAAAAATTACAATCTTCTTTTATTATCCCAGTTGCATCAACTTTGGTTGGATCTGGCTTCTTTCCATAAAATCCACATAAATGTCCAACAATTACTACTTCTTGTATTTGTCAAGGACAAGAACTCGATGAAAGTAAATAAACATATAAAACTTCTATTAAGAAGAATAACAAAATAGAAATAAGGAAGTATGTATATTGAAAGAAACTAGAATGGCTATGCCATAAGACAAGAAAACTATAAACTCTTGAATTTGGACTAGAAGCAAGAAAAGAGTTGACAAAAGTGAAGAAGGCTTCACTCTTACCTCTATAAATACTATCTAACTAAGAGCTACGTGGCGGTATTCTATAGGACCTCCTACATGTTGTCGTATTATAATTACTTACAATATGTAAAAATTAGTTAAAACATATTATATGTTTATGAGTTTAGATATATGTTAGAATGGTTAGTAAATTAAATTAAAAATGGTTGATAGAAGAAACTTTATTTTATTTTATTTTTACTTATTTTGATTATGATATTTAAAAATTATAAGATCTAAATGAAATATGAAGCCTTGAGAGAAGGTGGGAGTCTAAGGATGAAAATTTAAGCTAGTAGGAGGCTAATTGGAAAGGATGAAAGCAAGGCATGGTCGGATGAAGGCAAGGAATGGAAAACTTCATCCCTATTGGTCAAATACCATGCCCAATGGGCTTTGAGGAGGCTGCCTGCAACCTTAAGAACGGTTTCGGTGACTTCAAGGAAGGTATTTGGAGATTAAAAGCTAGGATTGTAAATTTGAGGATTTTGGATACAATTTGTGTATAAAAATTAGAGGATTTGGAGTTAGCGTAAAGAAGTTATAGTCATTTGAAGTTAAGGTGTCAATTTTAGATATATTATTACTCTTTTGAATATAAGAGGAGTTTCACGATAGCTTTTGGAGATCAAAAGGTGCGACTAAAATGGCGATTTTAAGACCTACATCTTTTATGAAGGAATTGTTGCATTTGGAATTCATATGAAGGAGCTATAGGGTGTTAAAGACGGCGCTTCTAAATCAAAGACAATAAGTGAGTAGTTTTGTTCATAATAATGGTTGGAGCCATAACTTGAATTTTTGGACAAAAGTTTGGCTCAAAATTCTTGGAGAATGTGATATTTTGTGTTAAAAAGCTATATATATAAATTTCGTGGCATTTGAGCTTATAGTTTGTGAGATATGAAGAAATTTGTATGCAGGTATATAAAAATAAGGGTTTGAAGCGGCTGTTAGGATTTTTAAGATATCTCAAGATCCGCAATGAATTTGTAGTTGAAATTTATTATAGAGGTTGATAAGAATACATCAGTATCTTGTATAAAATTTTACTATGTTTGGATAGTTAGATCAGAAGATATGAGGTGTTGAAATTTGGAAAAATTTCCGCATAAGGATATATAAGGTTTTAGAGGATTTTACCATCTTTTGGATGTTGTTGGTTATTTGAGGCTTATGTATTTGGTGTAATTGCTCCAAAAGAGAAAATATATTAAAAAAAAATTAAACTTAGAACTTTCTTCATTTTGAAGCTTGATTGAGAAACTAGTGACAGCCAGAAGTCCAGTTCTTTCTTGAGGCAAATTCTCTCTATTCTAACAACGTGTCTAATTTGCAAGACACTTGTCAAACTTGCACAACAAGTTTTCTACATGTGCGCCATGTACTTGACTTATTCCGCAAGCTACCAACATGTGTGAAACATGGCTAGCTTGTTCCACAAGCTACCAATATAAGCGCCATGTAGCTAGCTTGTTGACCAAGTTTCTAACCTATCAATCACCTATAGATATGTATAAAGGTGATTCCGCATCTATGAAGCTTCTAGAAAGCTTTTCTATCAGATATTATCAAATCAAATTATTTTATCTATTTCTATTGATTTATATTAATTAGATAATTATTGGAATAAATCTTATGTCCGTGATATTATCCCCCCTTCTAAGGACAAGTTCTACGAGGAGCAGTGATTATATGTTGAAGAAGTCCAAGATACGTCAAATTGTGCTTATCACATATTGTGATCTTTGTTCCCTTTGAAGATAGTTGATAGGTCCTTTCAGCCATCGATAATGTCCTATACTAGGGCGAGAGGACCACCCTGTTATTTGATCATTGTTGAGGCTTTTATAACTCTCTTCAAAGAAAACATTAGGAACACCATTAGGATTAGTTCCTACCTCTAAAAGTATCATTAACCATTGGGAGTCTCTTCCAAGGTCATGATACCAAACACATTATATTTTTATAGTAAAGATTTTCTTGATTTTTTTATCTTAGTTTTGATGGATGTTGTCAATAAAATGCATTGACTTTTATTGATGCATTTGCTACATTCTTGGATGGCTCTCATATGCGTTTACTAATATCATACCCGCAATTGTATTGTAATTGCTTATAATATGTAAAATCCACTCAAAATACATAATATGTTTATAGGTTTAAATATGTGTTAGAATGATTAGTAAAATAAATTAAAGGGGGTTGGTGTAAGAAAATTTATTTTAGATTTTTACTTAGTTTGGTTATGGCTTTTAAATTATATAGAATTTAAATATTTAGTATAAAGCCTTGAGAGGCAATTGGGATCCAAAGAAGAAGAATTAAACTACTGAAAGGCCTATTTGAAAGGATGAAGACTAAGTGAGGATGAATGAAGATAAGGGGTGAGGTTCTTCATTCCTATTGGTCAATGGTCATGCCCAATAGGCTTTAAGGAGGCTGCTTGCAACAAGAACAAGGGTTTTGGCAACTTCAAGGAGGCCATTCAAAAATCAGAGACTAGGATTAGAAAGCTTATTTTTAAGCTACAATTTTGGTATAAAGATTGAGAGATTTGAAGTTTTTATAAAGGAGAAGTAGGTACTTGAAATTAAGGTGTGCAAATTGTACCTGCTATCACACTTTTGAAGATTGGAGAAGTTGTACAAAAGCTTTTGGGGATCGAGAGATGCGGTTGGAGAGGGGATTTCAAGATCTACATTTGATGAGGAAGAATTGCTACATTTGGAATTCTAAAGAAAGAGATATTGGGAGTCAAAGACAGCACATTGAATTCCAAGGCAATAAGTAGGCCATTTTGTTCATAGTGATGGGTTTTGCCATATCTTGAGTTTCTGGATGAATTTATATCTAAAATTTCTAAGAAGGTGAATCTTTATGCTAAGAAGCTATACATCAAAGTTTCATAGCATTTAGACATTGGATTTGTGAAATATGAAGAATTTAGTACACGGGTATTTTTAAACAAGGATTTGAAACTAATGCTAGGATTTTTACGATATCTAAAGATCAATAATCAACCAACAGTTGAAACTTGTTGTCCTAGTTGTAAAGAGCACATCAGTATTTCATGTGAAATTTTAGTAGATTTGAATAGTTAGATTAAAAGTTATAGGTTGATAAAATTTGGAAAAAATTCCCCTTTTATGGATGAATGAGAGTTTAGAGTATTTTGTTATAGTTTGAATATTTTTGTGAAATAAAACTTATGTATTAGGTGTAATAGTTCTACAAAGATCTCTTTTATATAAACTTGGATTTTTATTATACTTGGATCTTGATTGAGTAATGAGTGGCAGCCAGAAGCTCAGTGCTTTCTTGAGGCAGATTCTCTCTACCACAATATTATTAGTGCTTCCATTGAGAGAGCCTTAAGACATTAATTATTCAACAAGCCAAAATGGGAGATCAAAATCTTGGATTTGGATTATCAAGGGAAGTAGATGCTCAAGATTTATTTAGGGCATTTGCTCAATTTATGGATGAGAGGCAACGAACTCAAGGGGATGATAGGATCACTACCAATGCCTTACAGGTAGTGGTAGATAAGGCTGGGAGGTTTGAAGAAAGAAACATTATCAAGTTCTTGAGGATTTATACATGTGAAATAGAGGTACATCAAATTTCAAAGGTGAGAATGATTACCACCTTTGATTTAGCAGTGATACTTGAGATTAGGGAGATGGTGCAAGAGTTGCGTGAAAGAATTACATTGTGAAAAAGATTTGAAGAACTTCTGAAGGATGAATTTTTTGAAAAAGACCCAAAGAGGATGGCGAAAAGATCATTTTTGGAGTGGATTGAAGAAAGACTTGGAAATCAGATGGCTCCAAATGGATTGGTCAGAAAATTTGAAAGGAAGTTGGTTCAATAATTACGATAAGAAAAGCAACTATTGGACACTAGGAAGACTGAGTTATTTCTACAAGCAACTGATGAAGATTTGGAGTGAACTTAAGAAATCTTAGAAGGCCAGATCATCGAAGATAATTGAAGGTTCGAAGGAATTTGTTAAAAGATATATGTGATATGACAATCTAGATCACAAGCGTGGCAAATGCAAAAGCTATAGAACTGCAATCAAGAAGAATATTGTACATTTCAAGGAAGGGAGGATAAAACTAGCAGGTTTTGATGAATCTTTGAAGACTAACTTTGGAAAGAGAGGTATGAAGAAGTTGGTAGATGAGCAAACAAGCAAAGGTGGTACCATGTACAAAAGAGAATACAATCTTATTCTATTATAGTTGAACAAAGTGCAATTAAGATTATTTTTCCACCAGCCATAGAGGCCATGACCAGGGGAGCTGAAGCCATCAGAAAGATGACTAGTTGAAATAATCTAGTTGATACTATTAGTATTAAAGCATTTTTAAATGAAAACCAATAGAGTGATGATTTGAATGATGCTATGGTTGGAGAGAAGAGAGGCAGAGCTGCTCATAAAGAAGATGTTGAATCTCTAAACAAAAGGAGGTCTCTAAGGAATAAAAAAAAATTTAGGGATAGAAATCAGAGAAGATGCCTTCTTCTGTCTATCTTGGTGATGCACCATTATAAAAAGAATGGTGGGAAAAAGACAAAGAGATGGAGAAGGATGGCACAAGCAAGCCCAAAGGTAAAGGTCCTATCTATAAACTTCAATATGATATTGAAACATCAACAGATATGAAGAATATCTTAGAGAAAAAGATTTTAGATGCCAAAATTGAATTCACTCTAAGAGAGGCTCTTGGTATTTCAAAGAAGGATTTCACGAGCTAATTATTGATGTAATAAAGAGAAAGAAGCAAATGACAGCTAAAGCTATTATGGTGGAAGCATTAGATATTCATGTGACTAAGGATGAGGAAGAAGAAATAGGGTAGGTATTTACACAATTTTCATTATTAGAATTTGAAAACATAGTTGATATGGACGACACAGCTCAAATCAATCATACCAAGGATATTATGCTAAGATTCATACTTGTGATGGAAAAAAGACTGTATAATTGCTTATAATGAATCCTATTCATGAAAGGCATAGAGAGTAGTTGAGAGAAATATCTTTAGAGCCAGGAAATAGATTCTTGGATTTCTAAAGGGCACCTTTGTAGCATAGGGGAACATGGGTGCAAATAGATTATCTACAAATCACAATGTAGATAATTTGAATTTTGATATTTTGGATTTGAATAATGATGGATTTGTGAGCTTTCAAAGGATTAAAGATTTAAATCTTGTAAATAGGAGAAAAGTAAAGAAGCAAGAAAAAAACTTAAAAAGAGTGGGATTAGTTTCAAATGATGAAGCTATAGTTGGAATACTAGAAGAAGTTGGATTAGAAGATGGATTGATGCAAATTATAGAAAATTTAGTCACAAGAATGGATAAAGATATTATTATAGAGATACAATCAAGGGAGGCTTATGAGGAATTGAAGAAGATAATAACATGTATTGGATTTGCTACAAGTTATGGATTAAAACCTGAGGCTATTGTGCAAACCAAATATATGTCACAGACATAGAATATATTTTGATAAGACCTAGATCCTTTTTCTATTTATTTCTCTAGAGAAGGCTTCATCTTCACACTTTGTTAATGACCAATTTTTGGTTTATTAGGATATCGTCAATGGAATTCCTGTACTTTTCGTGGCACATTGGCGAGATTTTTGGCCGATTTCCATGTTTGTTCATTAATATCATAGTCACTCCAATGTACCAAGTATTCTAATTTTTTTCATCTTTGCCATGAATCTAATATCTTTTCCACCTCGTATTCTTTGTGGTTTTCAATTTCTATATTAGGTGGCTAACATTGCACTCTTCCAGGAAAAGACAATTTCCAATAAGGTTCTAACAGAGAAACATGAAAGACAGGGTGTACCTTCATAGCAACTGGTAATTCTAAGTGGTATGCCACAGGATTGATCTGCTTTTGGATAACAAATGGTCCCAATATCCGATAGTCCAACTTATCACATTGTCGCTTGGTCTTGATATTCCGTCGAAGCAGCCATATTTTATCTCCAATTTTGAAATTAGGTGCCTGATTCCAAAATTTATCCATGAATGCTTTATAAGATTCTTAGGCAATTTGCAATTGAAACTTCAATGTGATTTGAAGCTCTGATAGCTGCTTCTCCCATCTTTCAGCTACTAGATTCCTATTTGTTGATGGACTTAATAGATCAAGCTTTGGATGATACCCATAATTAGAAAAGAATGGTGTTTTTTGAGTCAACCCATGAAAGATGTTGTTATATGCAAACTCAGCTAGCAATAGATATACAATCCAATCATCTTAATAATAGTTGATGATGCATCGTAAATACTATTCCAAAACTTGATTCACCCGTTCTGTTTGACTGTCAGTTTGAGGATGGAATGCTAAAGAAATCTTGATGTCTACCTTCAATATCTTAAAAAAAGATCTCCAAAACTTTGATCCAAATTGGATTCCTTGATCTGACACAATATCATCTGGTAGACTATGATATCGATACACATTATCAAAGAAGAGCCTTGCTATGTCTTTGCTTGATGATGTCTTCTTACAAGGGATAAAATGTGCCATCTTTGTAAGCCGATCCACCACAACAAAGATATTGTTGAATGAATTCGATGGCAGCAGGTCCATAATAAAGTCAATGGAAATTGAAGACCATGGACGACGCATAATAGGCAATGGCTGTAAAAGTCCATAAGTGGCTGTAATAGTCTTTGCTTCTTTCTCTACTTATTTGATGTTTTACATATGATGGCTGTAATCAATCTATCTCCAGAACTACATCTGTTTCAATTAAATAATTTTACATATGATGGCTGTAATAGTCTTTGCTTCTTTCTCTATATATGTTTTATATATGATGGCTATAATAGTCTTTGCTTCTTTCTCTACTTGTTTGATGTCCCTAGTCCCGAGATATTGATTCAGTCAAACAAGTAGAGAAAGAAGCAAAGACTATTCTATAATTTTTGCTAGTAGACAATTAAATCCTATGGAAAGGAATTATATTACCACAAAATGAAAATGCCTTGCCATAATTTTTTCCATCAAGGAATTCAGACACTATTTCTTTTTAAATCCAATAGTATTTTTTATAAACCACATAACAATTAAATATCTTATTAATAAGATAAAATTGAGTAATAGACTAGCAAGGTGGATACTTCTATTAGAAGAATTTGATTATATGATATAATAAAGATATATTTAGAGGATACTAAATGAAAAAAAATAGTATTAGTAGAAAAAAAATAGAATCTTAGTAAGTCTTGGAGGTAATTATCTTAGTTGATTTAATATTTTTTTTTAATTGTAAGAATTAGTATTTAGTTATTGAGACCAATGTCTACATTGGCCGTTTATCTCTATGAACTACTTATTAGAAACATATAAATATTACTTAGTAGATAGAAGAAGCATAAGAAATAAATCTCATGTCTTTTTAGTTATTTATATAAAAAATAGGACTTTTAGTTGATTTAAATTGATTTTATTATTATAAAAAATTACTAAGGTAGAATAAAATAGTTTTAAATTGATGTTATCATTTAATAAGTATTATAGAAATTTTAAAATTTTATTTAGAGTTTATTTAGAATTTTTTAGGAATTTTTAGAATAATTTTGAAGACTTTGATAAAAATGAGTTTTATCACCTTGGGAGCCATTATGAAGAAATAGAGTAAGATTTGAAGGCCACATGAGATCCATAGACTAATTGAATGTTTTTAAATACCATAGTGAAGTCAAAATTGCAAAAAAATAAGAGGATCAGCAGCTAGTATAGTTCTTGTAAGAAAGAAGGTGCACAAGTCCCATATGGATTGTGGCACCTTGGATGTAGGTACAAAGATAAGACTAAGGCTTTGTGGCCTCTCTACGACACCCTTATACACTACTTGTGAGCCTTGGTGAGGTTTGAACTCATGATCTCTTAAGCAAGTTATCCTTGAGATAAAAATTTCTTATTTAATTTTTTAATTATTTATCTTTTATCTTTAAATTATCATAATTTATTCATAGTAATTTGGATTTATATATTTTTTATATCATTAAAAAGATAAAAAAATCATCTATTTAAAAATATAGCTTTTATTTTTTAATTTTATTTTTTATTAGATAAAAATATATTAAAGAAATTGTGATCTAATTTTAGATTATATATTTATTTGTTACTATTTATTTTACTTATTTTATATTCGTCATTTTTTTTATTTTTATAATTTTTTTGTTTTACTTTACACCACTAATTATAAGCAATTCTTAAGTGAGGCCATCTTATAATTTGAATTGAGGGATGAAATTTATCTTCACATCTTTTAAATTTGTTGTTGCTTCAATATCAGAGAACAGTTTATAAGTTGTCATCTTATCTTTCTTTCCTATGTCTTTTGATTTTTTTTAATTCTATTGTAGCATCATGTATTAATAATTCTTATGAAGCCATTTCATAAGCCTTGTGTCATCAAGTTTGTCTTTTGGAAGAATTTTCTTCTCTTGTGTCATCAAAATCTTGTCTTTTCTTTTTTTCTATCAAAGCTTCATATTGGTTCTTAGCAATATAGGCATGTACTAACAAAGCTTCCATAGAATCCTTCTAACCTATAATTCCACAAATTATTACAACAGTCCTCAATAAAGCTTCCTGTAGCATCGTCTTTTTATACATTGTAGAAATTGCAGAAGACCACAATCTACTTGATTCAATATTTCTAGAAAAATCTTGTTTGCCATCATCATCTATTTTAGCACTATAACTTATAGCTTCCATTGTTGTAACTTCATTTGTTGCCAAATAATTCTTAATCAATGCTTTCATATCTCTTTTATTAAAATTGGTTTATAGTAGTATTTAGAGAATATGACAAGGCTCATTGGACAACAACTAAGATCCAAACATTGCGCCAAGGGATGCACTCTATATCAGTCTATGCATCCAATTTTTGACAACTAGCATGCGACATCAATTGGGACAAAGAAGTTATAATGAACCAATTTTATAAGGGATTAAGAGATGATGTGAAAGATTTGTTATTGTCACTTTTGGATCCATAATCGTTCAATGAAGCCATTAGCTAAGCCATTAGCCAATGTAATAATATATTATTTCAACATCAACAAGATCAACATTCATGGGCTTCACCAAGATAATATACAATCCAACATAGTCCTGCTACATTAACAAGCATCCCAAATTCACATTTAGAAGTAAAAGATATGCAACTTGATGCAATATATTTTAAATTTTTTAGTCTACAAGAAAAAAAACATCAGATGGAAGAAGGTCTATATCTATATTGTGATAAAGAAGGCCATAAGATTGACAATTGACCAAAGAAATAAAATTGACATATTATCAAAATCAAGAGTGCAATTTTTCAAGAAAACGACAATATTTAGTCATAGTAGGGATCGTTTGATTGGACAATCTAACATTACAAAACTATTCAAGATCCTTTCTTTCTACTCAACTTGCTTGTTGTTTTATAATTTCTTTATATTTTGGCCCTTAGAAGCTTCAGACGGCTTCTTTATTAGATTCAAGGACGTTTGTTTGTTCTGTAGATGAAGCATTTATTAAGCTTCATAAAATTCTTCTAGTACAGAAATCCAAACCTATTCATATAGAGATAATAGATGGATGGCCTTTATCTTCTAAAAGTATCATCCATAAAACCACATCTATAGAAGTATCGTTTAAAGATTATAGAAGCCAAATTTTATTCCATGTTATTAGGATTCCTTCAAATCATGTTATTCTTGAGTTGTCTTAGTTGAAAAAGCATAATCCATCTATAGATTAGAGGTTGTGAAGAATAACATTTCTTATAAAGATCCTTGTAAGAAAAATTCATAAAAAGCCACAAACTAATAAATCTTTATTTGTTAAAGCTAGGACTTTTATAAAATTGGTCGAAGAAGGTGTGTCATTTATTATTTATGCAACTCCAATTAAACAATATATGACTTTATTGGCAAGTATTTCAAAGCAATAAAATAAATTTCAAGATATTTTTCAAAAGAAGAATGCTGATATATTGTTGGAGCATCGACCATACGATTGTGCTATAGATCTTCAAGAAGGAACACAATCACTTTTTGGTCCAATCTATAATCTTTTTTAAAATGAGTTTTTAATATTAAAAGATTATATTGATAAAAATCTTCCAAAGAACTTCATCAGGTATTTTAAGTCTCCAACATGTGCACCTATACTTTTTGTGAAGAAGAAGGATGGTTTTTTGCATATGTGTGTTGATTATCAAGGATCAAATAAGATAATGATGAAGAATTGTTATCCACTATCATTAATCTCAGGACTTTTAAAACAATTTGGCCAAGCTAAGATCTATACTAAGATAGATCTTTGTGGAGCATATAACTTGGTACAGATCAAGGAGAGAGATGAATGAAAGACCGCATTTTGGACAAGGTATGGACATTTTGAATGTAATGTCATGCCTTTTGGATTAACAAATGCACCTACTATCTTTCAGTATTTAATCAATGATATCTTTCAAGAACACCTGGACTAGTTCGTGGTGATCTATCTTGATAACATCTTCATCAACTCAAAAAATCTAGAGGAACACGGGGCATGTCAAGTTGATATTATAAAAGTTACAAGATACAAGTTTGTATCTTAAACTAGAGAAACGTACATTTCATCAATCAAAGATGGAATTTTTGAGATACATCGTATCTATTGAGAATTTAACAATGGATCTTAAGAAGATAAAGATGGTTATGCAATGGACTATTTTAAAGACTATAAGAGATGTGCAATATTTTCTTAGATTTTTTAACTTCTATTGAATCTTCATAAAAAATTACTATCAAATTGCCGTCCCTCTTACTCAATTAACATGTAAGGACAAGTTAGAATGTAGGCCTTAAGCAAAGAAGGCATTCCAAGACTTCAAGACGAGGATTACTACAGTCCGAATCTTTATGCAACTAAATTTTATAAAAACATTCTATATAGAAATTGATGCTTTGGATTTTGCACTAAAGGCTGTACTTTTACAAATGGATATAGACAATAAATTTCATCCTATTGCATTTTATTCTCAAAAAATTTCTACTATCAAAATTAATTATAAAATCCATAATAAGAAGCTTCTTATTATTATGGATTCTTCTCAAGAATAGCATCCTTTGATTGTATATACAAATTATAAGAACTTGAAATATTTTATATCAGCTCAGATTCTTAATCGCCACCAAGCTTGATGGAATATATTGTTGTGATGTTGTAATAAGCTTATGTAGTAAAAAATATAAACAAGAGTGATTTTTACTTAATATTTAATTATCTTGGTTCAATAGGAACTCAACATACTTAAGAAAGATTCAATGAAAGCTTAGTAGATTATTTTCTTATCTTAATAGCTAATAAGTAAAAATTAGTTATTAATTTTTTCTTTTAGGTTATAGAAACTTTTTTATTATTTTTAAAAAGCTATAGATTGATAAAAATAAGATAGAGGTAATAAATAATTAATATGGTTAATACTAGGATTAAATTGAGGATAGGATCAAGCTTAAAAATCCTTAGGATAAGTTGGATTGATACCTAGGGGTTGACCATGTATGGGACAAGGTTAAAATCAAACCTCTAGCCACAAAAATGGCCACCAAAGGTAAGGTATTGGGTCATTTGGAGATCGGCAATTAGAGTTAGAGAGCTAGCTTCAAGCTTATTTCAAAGGTATTAGACTTATTTCTATAAAGTTTGGAAGGACTTAGAAATTAATATCTAATTTTAAAGTTTATATTAAGGATTGGATTTTTTATACAATAAAGCTAGGCTAACACTCTTAATTATTTTGTGTAATTAATATGATATTTATAGCTAAAAATTTGATAATATATGGGTGATTAAATGTGCTAAGATTGAATAAAAATTTATGATAATTTAATAGTGCAATTTTGATTTATTTGATCTTTAGTAAAAGAAGGTATTAGAAATTAGTAATTTAGGATTGTTTAGGATTTTTATAATATCTAAAGTTCTATTGGTAAAAACAAGGTGAATTTTGGCATGGCATTAGAAGACTTGAAGTTCATACTATATACCAATTTTGAGCTAAAGTTAATAGTTGAAGAAGGAAAAATTGCTGCTACAGCATTTGCATCAACTTTCAAGTTAGCAGCCAAGTGATATTAATGAGATTTTTGGTTGATTTTCTACAATCTATAAGTTGAATTGAGCTGAAATTTTATTAGCATATAGAAGACTTATATTGGCATTTGTGTACAAAATTTTACACTAAGTTGATAGTTAAATTAAGAGTTATAGCTTATTAAAATTCATTAATTAAGATTAGGACTTGTAAAGAGAAATCTTAGTTCTTTAATTGTGAAAGTAACAAAGCAATTGGATTTTGTGTATGGTTGAAGTTATCAAAAAGAGTATTTTTAAGTACTTTGTATTGACTTAAATATTCTTATATTGAAATTCAAATCATATTCTTCTTATATGAATGAAGTCTATTAAAATTTCTTGAATATTTGTAGATTACAACTTCATCTTCTATAGCAAGGTGCCCGACGCATTCTCAAATAAGAAAACACGTAATATAACATTACTATCTTAATTTAACTTTGTTATCACTTATTGACTTAAAAAATAATAAGAATTATTTGATATTTTATTAAAGAGATCCTATCTTGTACTTAAGATAGGAGAGGCATCGTTTGATCAATAATATGCAATTTTGTTGAAATCAAAGAAATTTCACCTTTGTCCTACTATTATATTGGCACCTATTGATTCTAATTTCCTCAATAAAATACATGCTACAACTACTAATGATGCTTTGGCCTTTGATGTCAAGCGTTGCTTCAAAAAAAATACTGATAAGTTCAAACTTGAAGAAAACCTTCTATACTTTGAAGAATATTTATATATTCTAGAAGGACCAATACAACTATATATTTTTCAATCTCACTATGACTTTCCTACTACGGGTCACTTTAAATTTAATAAGACCTTGGAACTTATTTTCTAAGATTTTTAATGGCCTCAAATGTTAAAGGTAGTTAATAACTTTGTATTCTCTTGCAACATCTGTTTAAGGTCCAAAAATCCTTGGCATCATCTTTATGGGCTCTTACAACCCTTACTTATTCCAAGATGGTCATGGTCTTCTATCTTGATGGATTTCATCATGGTGTCGTATGTTGTGAAGTCTCGCTTAAAAATATACTAGACACTTGGCTGTGGAAGATAACAAAGAAATAACAACAAGAAGTCTTAATACCTCTAATAGAATTATATAAAATTTATAATTAAAGATTAACAAATATGCCCATCTATTAAAAATTCAATTAGATTTCTAATTAATTACAGAAGAACATAAAAAAAATCCTAAAAAACTTCTAAAGAAGTCATAAAGAAATAATAAAGAAATCTTAAAAAAACATCAATATAAATCTAAAAAAAATATTAAAATAAAAAATCCTTTAAAATATTAAAAATAAAAATTATAATCAAATTATAATCAAATTTTAATAAAATTTTAATCAAATCCTAACAAATCCTAACAAACTCTAACTAAATCCTACAGTAGATTAAAATTATAATGGTTGATGATCTAACTATTGATCTCAGTCCAAATTTTGCATATTTTTTTAATAATTAAGTTGATAATATGCATAAACAAATTGAAAGAGATCCAATTTACCAAATAGAAATTAAGCTCAAATTTCTACTTGGATATTGGACGCCCTCCTTTTTCAACCTTAATGTCAAACTCCCAGTACAAATATCTCTCATTTGCACTATTCAATTATTTTTAAAATTCATACATAGATAAAAAAAATCTAATCAACTATCTATATAAATAATTGTCACTTCAATCCAATTAGTAGATTGCTAAATATCTAAAAAATCTTCATTAATCTTGAAATCCTAACTTTCAAGATTTCGACCTACTTAAACTTTAATAACTTTTAATTAAACTATTTGATCGAGTTCAAACTTAAAATATATATAAATCACAATTATAATAACAAATCCTCAAAATTTCACTTATAGATCTATAATCAAATTCACAAAGTGCTCAAATTTATAAATCCCTCTTTATTTTATAAAATTTAGAGTCACTTGATACAACCTTGACTTTGCAAAGCTCTTACAAAGCCAATTTTTCTCCAAATCACTCAAAATCAATGTTCAAACAAACTTTCTTAAGTTTGCTCACTCATCCAATTCTTCAATCTGTAAAAGAATCCTTGATTGGCCATAGGTACATGGTTTTGTACCTCAAGGTCTGATATTAATCCAAGATCACAATTGGTCCTCTCCGAGTATCAACTCTAAAAATTTTGAGGTAAAATTTATTAAAATCTATTCTTAATTCTTTCTTAAAGATGCTTATAATATTTTTTTTCTAATCTACTTTTTTTTGCCTTACTTATAGCCAAACAAAATAAGTAGAAGCCTCTTCTATAAAAAAACAATATTAGTACCTTTTAATTTTTACTACTTTCTTATCTATTATCTATAATTTTAAGATAATTTATTAAAATATTTTCATTTGAACTCCTATATATTATAATCATTCCTTTTTTTCTTTCATCTAATGGCCATGTTACTATACGACAATGGATCTACTACCATCCAATTCATTGGACAACGTCCTTGTAGTAGTTGATCAATTTACAAAGATGGCTCATTTCATTTCTTCCAAGAAGATTGTATCTAGTGAAGAAATGGCAAGGGTCTTTCTTGACAATATATATCAATATTATGGCCTACTAGATGATATCATATCCGATTAAAGATTCCAATTTATATCTAAGTTTTAGAAATGTCTTTTTGAAATATTGAAGATGGATATTATATTTTCTTTGGCTTTCTATCCTCAAACTAACGTCCAAACACAACGAGTTAATTAAGTTTTGGAGTAGTATTTACAATACAATATTAACTATCAACAAGATAATTGGATCTTGTATCTACCATTAGTAGATTTTATATATAATTGTCAAAGACATAAGAATACAGAACAAGAGACTTGAAATTAAGATAAGGTTTCTAGAAGAAATCAATAAGAACTTGAATTAAATAAATGAGTATACAAATAACATTAAGAAAGGTGAGTTAGAATCCTAAAAGATGCATTGTCAAGACTGAAGAATTCTTTAGCCTCGACTCCTATATATACTCTTGTTTAGGACACTTCTTAAGTAACTTCCATCAAATTAAGAAGCTTTTCAAGCAGCTTCTATCAACTAGTATTATTATATATAAACTTTACTAATAATAGATATGAGATCCAATCACCTTGTTGATAGTTAATACTGCATCATAAATATTGTTCCAATACTTGATTAACTCGTTTTGTTTGGCTGTCAGTTTGAGAATGGAAAGCACAAGAAAGTTTAATATCCACCTTTAATATTTCAAAAAGATATTTTTCAAAACTTAGATATGAACTAGAATCCTCAATTAGATATGATATCATCTAATAGGCCATAATATCAATATATATTGTTAAAAAAAAGCCTTGTTATTTCTTCACTAGACGCAGTTTTTTTTGCAAGAGATGAAATGAGCCATCTTTGTAAGTCGGTCAACCACTACAAAGATACTATCTAATAAATTGGATGGTTGTAAATCTGTGATGAAGTCCATTGAGATAGAGGACCATGACTATCTTGACACAAACAAAGATTGTAAAAGATGATGTCAAGGATTTTTGAATCTTGAACAGATGTTGGAAGAGAGTACAAAGTCCTTCATTACCTTCCACATTGGAGGCCATCAAAAATCTTGAAAAATATGTTCCAAGGTCTTGTTAAATCCAAAGTGACCCGCAACAAGAAAGTCATGGCGAGATTGAAGAATGCGCAATCATGTTGGTCTTTTTGGGATATACAAATATTCTTCAAAGTATAAAAGGTCTTCTTCAAATTTAAACTTTTCAGTATTTTCTTTCAAGTGATGCTTAACATCAAAGGCCAAAATATCATTAGTAATTGTAGTACGCACCTCATTGAGGAAACTAGGATCAATAGGCACTGATGTAATAGTCGTGCAAAGGTGGAATTGTTCTAATTTCAACAAAGTTGTATATTGTTGATCAAACATTGTCTCTCCTATCCTAAGTACAAAATATGATCTCCTCAATATGGCATCAGACAATCTTTGTTGCTTCCCAGGCCAATAAGTAATGATAAAGTTAAATCAAGATAGCAACATGTTTCATTGAGCTTGGCGGCGATTAAAAATCCTAGCTGGTATAAAATATTCCAAATTCTTATGGTTTGTATATACAATCACAAGATGTATTGCTCCTTCAAGGAACTGATGCCATTCTTGAAAAGAATCTACAATAATAAGAAGCTCTTTATTGTAGATTTTATAATTAATTTTGACAACAGAGAGTTTTTGAGAATAAAATGCAATAGGATGGAATTTGTCGTCTATATCCATTTGTAAAAGTATAACCTCTAGTGCAAAATCTAAAGTATCACTCTCTAAGTAGAATGCCTTTGTGAAGTCTAGATGCACCAATATTGAGGCTATAGTAAATGTCGTCTTAAGATCTTGGAATGTCTTTTCTGCTTAAGGCCCCCATTCTAATTTGACTTTACATATCAATTAAATAAGAAGAGCAACAATTTGAGAATAATTTTTGATGAAGATCTAATAGAAGTTAACAAATCCAAGAAAATATTGTACGTCTTTTACAATCTTTTGAATGGTCCATTGCATAACTGCTTCTACCTTCTTGGGATCTATCGTCAAACCCTCAGAAGATATGATGTATTCCAAAAATTCCATCTTAAGTTGGTGAAATACATATTTCTCTGATTTGACATACAAATATAAATCTTGCAGCTTTTGTAATACCAATTTGACATGTTCCTTGTATTTCTTTAGATTTTTTGAATAGATCAAGATGTCATCAAGATAAATCACCATGAACTTATCCAAATATTCTTGAAAGATATCATTCATTAAATGTTGAAAGATAGTGGGTATATTTATTAGTCCAAAAGGTATGACATTATATTCAAAATGTCAATATCTTGTCCAAAATGCGGTCTTCCATTCATCTCCCTCCTTGATCCATACCAAATTGTATGCTCCACAAAGATCTATTTTATTATAGATCTTAGCTTAGCCAAGTTGTTCCAAGAGACTTAAAATTAATCGTAGTGAGTAACGATTCTTTACCGTTATTTGATTCAATCTCCAATAATCAACGTATATATATAAAGAACCATCCTTCTTCTTCACAAAAAGTATAGGTGTACTTGCTCAAGATTTTGAATGTCTGATGAAATTCTTTGTAAGATTTTCATTAATATAATCTTTCAATTCCAAAATTTTATTTTGAAAAAGATTATAGATTGGGCCAAAAGGTAGTTGCGTTCCTTCCTAAAGATCTATAGCACAATTGTACGACTGATTCTCTTTCAATATATCAGCATTCTTCTTTTAAAAAATATCTTAAAATTCATTATACTGCTCTAAAATACTTGTAGATGAAGTTATATCTTCTTTAATTGGAGTTATGTAAATAACAAACGATATACCTTCTTTGGTCAATCTTATGAAAGTCCTTGCTCCAACAAATAAAGGTTTACCAATTCATGGCTTTTTTCAAATTTTTTTACAAAGATCTTTATCAGAAATGTTATTCTTTGCGACTTCCAATCTATAGATGGATTATGCTTTTCCAACCAAGACAACCCCAGAATAACATGATTTGAAGGAGTCTTAATAATAATAAACACAATCTAGCTTCTATAATTTTTGAATGACACTTCTATAAGCATGGTTTCATGGGTGATACGACTAGAGGATAAGAGTCATCTATTTATCATCTCTATATAAATAGGTTTAGATTTTTGTATTAGAGAAATTTTATGAAGCTTAGTGAATGCTTCATCTATGAAACAAGTAGATGCTTCCGAATCTAATTAAGTGATTGTCTGAAGCTTTTGAAGGCCCAAATACAAAAAGATTATAAAATAATAAGCAAGTTGAGCAGAAAGAGAGGAAATTGAATAATTTTATAATGTTAGATTGTCCAACCACACAATCCCTATTGTGGTTGAACATTATCATTTTTTTGAACAATTGCACTCTTGATTTTGAAATTGTGTCAATTTTATTTCTTCAAGCAATTGCCAACCTTGTAGCCTTCTTTGCCACAATACAAGTACAGACCTTCTTCTATCCAATACTTATTTTTTTACAGACTAAGAAATTTAAATTATACTGTATCAAGTTACATATCTTTTACTTTTAAGTGTGAATTCAAAATGCTTGTTGATGTAACAGAGATATGTCGGATTACGTGTTGTCTTGTTGAAGCCCATAAATGTCAATCTTGTTGATGTTGAAATAATTGATTATCATATTTTACGGCATAGCTGATGGCTTCATTAAGCGATTATGGATCTAGAAGCAATAATAACAAATCCTTCACATCATCTCTTAATCTTCAATAAAATTTACTTATTAGGGCTTTTTTGTTCCAATTGATGTTGCATACTAATTGCCTAAAATTGGATACATAGGCTGATATAGAGTACGCTGTTATATTGCATTTACATGCAATATGTAAAAATATTATATTTTTTATTTATTTTTATTATCTATGTGTGAATGCTAGAGGCTATTTTGGAAGATATTCTAAGAAAAGGATTTATTTTAGCCACTTAATTAGTGAATTAGGATGGCTATTTATTTTTTTCCTACCTTACTTTTATCTTAGAGTAGATTCTTTTGTAGTTGGAAGAAAGGTAAAGGCTGTTTTATCTTTTTTGTTGACTTTGAAGTAACATGGTCCCTTGTAAGGAGCAAGAGAGAAGAGTATGCAATAAATAAGGCCTATCCAATAGGATTTTGGCTGCCCATATGGACGTGGCATGGACTAATGTGGAGGAAAAGGAAAGGATACTCCTCTTGCTGGAATGAAGGTTTTAAATTTTAGAGTATATGATTTTTGGAGGGAGATGGCTCTAAGGGTACTAAAGCTTTTGTAATGAAATTTTAAGAGAATAATTTCCAAGTTATAAGGATTCCAGAGCCTACTCACTTGCTTGTTTTGGAATCGTGAGTGAAAAGTTACGCTTGTTTTAGTGGAATGAGGTCTGCTACTATCAAGAAGTAAAGGCAGAAACTTTGAGTTACTACTGCAAGTTTGATTTCAATTCTTTCTTAGTAAAATTTATTGAAAGTGTAGAAAATTGTGCTAGCTTTCTATCAAGCTATTTATTACAGTATTTGGAATTGGAAAGAAAGAATTGTAAGCTTGAAAGTGGGAAAGGATATGCTACCATCTGACAAAGAGGGGCAGAGATTTTGTTCAACCACCCAAGTTGGACAGTCTCTTTTATCTTTTTGGTATTTTAGATGCTTATAATAGCTTATATAAGCTTTCTATGAGAATAAAAATCAACATATTTGAAGCTTCTATGAGAATTTTATGAGCTATGAAGTGGCAAGAGGACAAATTGTCGCTAGGATTTGAGGGGTAGTTTCAACTACCTATAAAATCTGGAGTTTGAGAGGTATATGCGCAAGATTTAAAGACATATTAGATGATGGAGTGAGCTTTTCAAAAAGCTATTACATGTCTAATTTAAAAAAGACAGGTGATCACAATAGAAACTGAAGTAAGAGGAGCTTTGCTATCTTTGCAGTTTGTTGGAAATTTTTTAATACCTATTTCAATTAGCTATAACTTTTAATTGGTAAGACTTATATATGTTAAATTTTGATAGGTTTTATAATATATTATTAGCTTTCTATAAATTATAAGCATACTTGATTTGACATTTGGATGAATTTTTAGTGATTTATTTAATTTTAGCTAATTGTATAACTTATATTCCTCATAAATAATTGAATTCTGAGGTAGACTTGAGTATATACATATTCTACTAATATATATTATATAAATATAGATACTTATATTTATATTAAGTATTTATATAATTATTTTATAAATATTATATAAAATATTTGGACAAATATTTATACAAGTATTATATAAAGGATTATACTTTATATTTATATAAGTATAGATACTTATATTTATATTAAGTATTTATACAACTTTTTATAAGTATTATATAAAATATTTGGACAAATATTTGTATAAGTATTATACAAAGGATTATACTTTATATTTATATAAATATAGGTACTTATATTTATATTAAGTATTTATATAATTATTTTAAAAATATTATATAAAATATTTAGACAAATATTTATCTAAGTATTATATAAAAGATTATATTTTATATTTACATAAGTTTTGTACAAGTATAATATAAGTATAATATAGAAGCTTGAATAAGTATTGTGCAAGTATACAAGATATTTGTATGGCTTCTTCCTATGTTCTCTGCTAGTTCTAATAGCAGCTAGGAACCCTGTATTTTTCCAAAATAGATTCTCTCTATCTGACAGCATCCCTTGATATAATGCTCAAATTTTAGCTGTTGCCATTGAGCCTTTTCATGTTTTCCAAATACTTTTGCAAATGCTTCCATGAAAATTTCAAAGTTTCTCAAAATTGGGAATTTTTTTCAAATAAAAGAGCAAACAATGATAGTGCTTGTTTTGTAAATAAGGTGCCAACCAATCTATCCCATGATTCTTTTGTCACATAAGTATAAGGTTGTAGAACTATTATCAATTGAATTTGATTAATAAATCTTTGGAACTTTGAATGCATACCATCATATTTTTCCAGAAGACTAACTCAAGGCTCTTTACATTGTTGAATATGTAGATTTTCTTGGCATAGCATAGGTAGTACTATATCCTCAAGCATAGAAGTTGGAGGTAGATGCAATCTAGATTGTAATATTCCAATTGTTGTATTGTTACGAAGTTTTGTAACAATCCCTTCAATCTCCACAATCCTAATAGATAAAGTAATAAGAGTACTTATAATGGCATCTAACTTGGACTCAAAAGATTCAATCATACTAATGTCTTGACCTCTAGCCATTTTAACATGAAAGAGAAGTAAATTTGTAAGAAGGCAATATTAGTTTTGAAGAAGGTAATCCGTAACCTCTAAAACGCTTTAAGACCTTCAAGGAGAGAGGTGATCCATTCTCTCATAAGAAAGACAGCTTCAATATTATGATGAAGAAAATATTAATTTAGAGGAGGATAATCCACAACCTCTAAAGCATTGGTATGCCTTTGAGTAGAAAAATAATCCACTTTATAACAAAAAAAGATCCAACTTTGATATTGAAGATGAGATCAGTCTCGACAAACTGTTAAGAATACAAGAATACAAAATAAGAGACTTGAAATTAGGACAAGATTTCTAAAAGAAACCAATAAGAACTTGAATTAAATAGATGAGCATTCAATATTAAATAGAAGGATTTGCAAAGCATCTATCTCAACACCAAAGAATCTCAAAGCTTCAATTACAAGCAGTTCAAGATGCTTATAAGACATCTGCAAATAAATTCAAAAATAAATTGTTTATTTTTTATATTAGACATAAGGCCTTCATCAATATATAATCATCTGTTCTAAGATAGAATAGAGTGGTAGAAGCAAGTTAGTTATTATATCAAACCTTCAAGTATTGAGAGAATAAGATTCAGAAGATTTCTTTGCTATGTAAGCTTTAAACAAACTAGTGTAATTTTTACAACTTTCAAATGAGCTAAGTGACAACAATATATTTTAGTACCAAGTGTGACCTTGATTGGAGCCATTAGGAGGAAGACCTAATCATACAAGTCTTGATTCTAATGCTTGAGCTTTAGTAATACTGCTTGAGCTTAGAAAGGTGAATCTTTTTAGTCTTGAGATCTTATTTAGAGGATGTTTTGAAGGCTATAATGAAGATCAGATCCTTAGATGGAATATTTCAACAATGGAGGTACTAACTCAAGGCCATAAATAATTTCTTTGAGGACCAGTAGAATCTATTGCCCAAGAATAGAGAGTAAAATATATAGCTTCATTAGTGCAGTGTATTCTTGATTTATTATGTATATAATAAGATCGAGCTTCTCTTGAAACTCGTCGCTAGAAAAAGAAGTGATGTTAGGGACATATACTTTGGAGGTTCATAAAACCTTCTAGGATATTTTAGAGATTTTTGAGTAAGTGAAAGTCTGTTGAAAAGCTTCTTAGTTGGTGAAAGTAGCTTAAGAAGCTTCTTTGTTAGTGGAAGGAGCTCAAGAAGCTTTCTAGTTGATAGAAGCTACTTAAGAAGTTTCTTGATTTGATGGAAGCGACTTAAGAAGCGTCTTAGATATGGATATATATAGGAGTCAAGGTTGAAGAGTTCTTTGGTCTTAACAATGCATCTCTTGAAATTCTAGCTCACCTTTCTTGGTGTTGTTTGTATACTCATTTGATTAATTCAAATTCTTATTGATTTCATCTTGAAACCTTGCCATAATTCAACTCTCATGCTCTATATTCTTGTGTCTTTGACTCCAATATCTTTTAATGCTACTTTTTTATCTTTTTAAAAAAAGATATTTTTTTATATTATTTTATTGAATTCACCACAATTCTTTTGAAAATGAAAATCATCATTACACCAAATATATCTTTGCACATATTCTTACTTGAAAGTAGCCTTTGAACTTGTTGTAGAAGTGTCAAGGACAAGAACTCGATGAAATCAAATGGACAAGTGAGACTTCTCTTATAAAATAGAAATAAGAAAATATGTATTCAATAGAAACTGGAATGGCTATTGCCAAAAGACAACTAGAGACTCTTGAAACTAGATTAGAAGCAAGAAAGGAGTTGACAAGAGTGAAGAAGGCTTCACTCTTGTCTCTATATATACTATCTAACTAGAAGCTACATGGCAATGTTCTATAGGACCTCCAATATGTGTTGACTTTGAAGGCCACTTGCCTTAGCTTGCAAGGCAAGTTTTTTACATGTGCGCCACGTAGTTAGCTTGAAGAACAAGCTATTAACATGTGTGGCACATGGTTAACTTGTTGACCAAGTTTCTAAGTAAGAAATCAACTATGGACACCTATACGGTCAAAGCAACATCTATGAAGCTTCCAAGAAGTTTCTTTAGAAGATATTATAGAATTAATCTACTTTTACCTATTTTTATCTAGTTTTATTTAATTATATAGGTAACTATGTGTATGTCCGTGACATTACTCCTCCTTTTAGGCAGAAGTTCCACGAGAAGCGGTGGTTAGATGTTGAGCAAGTCTAAGATGCGTCGGATTGTATTTGCCACATACTCTGATCTTTATTCTCTTTGAAGGTAATTAATAGGTCCTCTCAGCCATTGATAATGTCCCATTCTGGGGCGGGAAGACCACCCTGTTATTTGATCATTGTTGTGACCTTCATAACTTCCTTCGAATAACATGTTTGGAACACCATCAGGAGTTGTTTCTACCTCCAATAAAATCACCAAACATCGGGAGTCTCTTCCAAGGTCGTGATATCAAACACGTTGTATCTAGCCATCTATTCGAAGAAGAATATGTCATTCTTGAAGATCTTCATCTCAGTTGCGTCGTCTTGAAGGTTGTGACAATCGCAAAATCTCATCCGGCAAGTCAACAAATGAAGGCTCTTGAGTCGAATCCACTGGTTGTTGGTTCTCCATTTTCTAAGCACCACAAATACAAAAAAGTTATAAACTAAGTTAAAAAGTTGAATGATATCTTGCCTAGATCTTGTTTCTTTTATAGGAGAGGTCTTCATCTTGATTTTGATGGATGTCGTTGATGAAAGGTCTCCACCTTCCTTGCTGCATTTGCAAGATTCTTTGCCAGTTCCCATGTGCGCTAACTAATATTGTATCCGCGCCAATGAATAAGATATTCCAACCTGTTTCGGCGCCGCCTCGAATCTAAGACTTCTTCCACCTCAAATTCTTCATTGTTATCCACTTTTATAGGAGGCGGTGGCTTTTATTTTCTTCCTTGTATATTTGTTGTCTTATATGGCTCAAGTAGAGATACATGGAATACAGGATGAATCTTCATAGACTTTGGTAGCTTTAATTGATAAGCGACTGGATTGACTTGTTCACAAATTGAGAATGGTCCAAGCCTACGATAGTCCAACTTATCACAAGGACGAACAGTCTTGATATTTCGACAAAGTAGCCATACCTTATCACCAACATGGAATTGAGGTTGTTGCTTGCGATAGACATTTGCATTGGTCTTTTGTGGTTCCTGAGCTTCTTTTAATCGCACCTTCATTGTTGCATGTAGCTCTGCCAACTGATTTGCCAAATCTTTTGCCACAACATTATCAGCTTTTGAAAAGTCAAAAATATCAAGTCGTGGGTGATAACCATAATTGGCAAAGAAAGGTGTTTGTTGAGTAGAAGAATGTACCGAATTATTATAAGCAAACTCTGCGAATGGCAAAAGAGTCGTCCAATCGTCTTGATGGTAATTGATGGTACACCTCAAATATTGCTCCAAGACTTGGTTCACTCGTTCTGTTTGACCATCTGTTTGAGGATGAAAGGCTGAAGATAGTTTTATATCCACCTTCAATATCTTGAACAAGGTTCTCCAAAATTTGGATACAAATTGCGTTCCTCTATCTGATATAATATCCCTTGGCAATCGATGATGGCGATAGATGTTGTCAAGAAAGAGCTTAGCTGTTTCTTCACCTGTGATAGATTTTGTACATGGTACAAAGTGTGCCATCTTGGTGAACCGATCTACAATCACGAATATGGAATCATATGAACTTGAAATTGGTAGATCTGTGATAAAATCCATAGAGATAGAAGACCATGGTTGTTCTGGTATAGGTAGTGGTTGGAGAAGTCCGTGAGGTCGATGACGAGGGATTTTTGATCTTGAACAGACATTGCATGATTGTACAAACTCCTTAACTGCCTTCCACATTTGAGGCCACCAAAAATCTCTTGATATTAGTTCCAAAATCTTGTTGTACCCAAAATGTCCTGCTGCGGGAAAATTGTGACGAGCTTCAAGAGCACGTAGTCGTGCTTTGTCTTCTGGGATATACAAGCGTCCCTCAAAATAGAGTAGATTGTTCTTGAATTCGAACTTGGAAGTATCATGAGACTTAGATGAATTGTTCTTAATATCATGAACAAGAGGGTCTGAGGACATACTTGACTGGATTTTCTTGAAAAAATTTGAATCAACGGTCAATGTTGATTTGATTGCTCGAAGATAAAATTGTTCTGACTTCAAGAGGGTCATTCTTTATTGATCAAAAGCTGCATCTCCTTCTTTTGGAGCAAGATAAGAATGTCTAAAAAGGGCATCAGACAAACCTTGTTGTTTTTTTGGCCTATATGTGATAATGAATTCAAATCTTGACAAAGACATACTCCAACGAGCTTGATGACAATTTAAAACACGTGTTGACATGAAATACTCGAGATTCTTGTGATCCATATATACGGTGACTGGATAGAAGGCGCCTTCTAGATAATGACGCCATTCTTGAAAAAAGTCCACGATTGCAAGAAGTTCTTTATCGTGGATCTCATAATTTATCTCGGCTGCTGAAAACTTTCTTGAATGAAAAGCTATTGGATGAAGTTTATCATTTGTTCCCATTTGTGACAATATGGCATCCAATGAAAAATTTGATGTATCTAATTCCATAAAGAATGCTTTAGAAAAGTCGACGCGATACAAGATTGGTGCAGAAGTAAAAGTTGTCTTCAAAGCTTCAAATTATGCTTCTGCTTCCTTGTTCCACTCAAGTTTTTCTTTACAAGTTAAGCATGTCAATGGAGCTGCAACTTGAGAAAAGTTCTTAATGAAGATCTGATAATAATTAGCAAATCCCAAAAAACACTGTACATCTCTTACTGTCCTTGGAATTTTCCAGTCCATAATTGTCTGAACTTTCTTAAGATCCATCATTAAGCCGTTATTAGAAATGATGTATCCTAGGAAGTTAACTTGAGTAGTGTGAAATACACACTTTTCCATCTTGGCGTATAATCATGTATCTCTAAGTTTTTGTAACACACGACAAACATGAAATTCATATTCTTCTGCGTTCTTAGAGTAGATTAGAATGTCGTTTAAATAGCAGACAACAAAATCATCAAGAAATTCACGAAAAACGTCATTCATAAGATGTTGAAAAGCAGCTGGTGTATTTGTGAGTCTAAACGGCATGACATTATATTCAAAATGTCCATACCTAGTTCGAAATGCAGTCTTCCATTCGTCACCTTCTTTGATGCGGACCAAATTATATGCTCCTCGTAGATCTATTTTTGTATAGATCTTTGCTTGGCTGAGTTGATCAAGAAGTCTTGAAATCAGAGGTAAAGGATACCTGTTCTTGATGGTAATCTTATTAAGCCCTCGATAATCTACGCACATCCGTAAGGATCCGTCTTTTTTCTTTACAAATAAGATAGGAGCTCTTGCTGGAGATTTTGAATGGCGTATGAAGTTCTTAGCCAAGTTCTTGTCAATATATTCCTTCAA